>CAUYTI010017080.1:0-31354 GCA_963575145.1 Galago senegalensis
AGTGTCTTCACACACATTTTGACATACTTTCATCAAGCTGGTTCACATAAATTTCATGTTATTTGCATAGTCATTGTGTCAAAACCTTAACATCCTAGTTCTAAAAAGGTTCACTTGTACCCTTGTTAGACAGAGATATAGTTTTTTTTATTATTATTATCTTACATTTGTTTATTTTCAATTATAGGACTCCTATCTTTTATACAGGCATCCCTCTAAGTTTGTTCTTCTTTCACTATCTTTTCTATTCTCTTCTTCACTCTATATCAGATTTTTTTTTAAATTTTTCTCATTGTTTCCTCATAAATTCCTTAAGTGACTATTAAAACTTGCTTGTTTGGGTTGGCTTTTCCTCTTTTTTCTCACATGTTTTCTCTAGATTTATTCTGTTTTCAGTTTCTGAGATAGAGCCTTGCTCTGAGGCCTAAGCTAAGATGCTTTGGCATTGGCGTTGCTCTCAGATGCTTTGAACCCCTCCCTGCGTTAGGGTGCCCCTCCTGCTTTGAGTTCCAGCCCCTACCATGCCATACACCGAATTTTTTTTTCAGTTTTTTCCCTTTCTCCTTTGCCTTTCAATATTTAGTGGTGGCAGGGTCTCACTCTTGATCAGGACAGTGAGAAACTCCTGACCCTGAGAACTCTACTGCCTTGGCTCCCCAGAGTATCGTGATTCCAGGTGTGCACCCACATGGTCTGCCAAACACCATTATTATTATCATTTCTTTCTTTCGGCCTTTAGTACTGACCCTATTTGTTGTTTTTCTGTTGTTGTTGTTTTACCTTTTTTATTAATAATTTTAAGGCTTCTATCTTTATACAGGCTTTGCATCCAATATATTTTTTCTTTCTTTTTTCTCTGTTTCCTCTCCTCTTCTCTCTCTCTCTGTTTTTTAAAGCATGACAGTGTGGAATTGTTTATTGACATAGAAAGTGATCCATGATATAATGCTAAATGATCCCATTTTAGTACCAAGAATAACCATGGCTACAGATACATACATTAAAATGTTGTTAGTGATAGTCTATGAGTGATTACTGTCTTGATAACTCTGTATTACCTGAATTTTTAAAATAATAGCATTTATTTTTTATTTTCTGACTTAAACATTATTTCCAGTTTGAGAAAAATCTAGACATTAAAAAGATCTTTTTTTCCATAACAAAACTTCACTTGAACAACTAATTTTGGCATACAGTATTCGATTGAACAATATTAGCAACAACCTGAATTTCTGAATGCAAATTAAAATGTTGTATTATATTCATGTTGATGTTATTTCTGATTAAAGTGGACTTTTAACATAATGATCATTATGAAATCACTGAAATATAGAATTTATTATTATTTATTATTATTATTATTTTGCAGTTTGGGGCTGGGGATGGGTTTGAACCCGCCACCTCTGGCATATGGGGCTGATGCCCTATCCTTTTGAGCTACAGGCACCGCCCTATAAAATTTATTATCTTATTTTTATGTCTATCATTACCCATTAAGGTTTCTATTTCCTCTTATTCACGTTTAGCATATGGAGAACAGACTAGACCTTCATTTCTTACTTTATCCTATTTTTTAGCTAAAGCCCAAGAAAGTTAATAGGGAGCAGAATTCTCAATATAAAAAATGTCAGCTTGCAACAGTTAAAATTGTTTCCTTACATGATGGAAGTTTGCAAAGGTGAAGTTCTTTCCCAAAAAAGAACCGAATTATTTCCACAATTCTAAAAGTGTATCTATAGTAAACACCTTCAATAGACTTATGAAACTATAATTGAGAATTTTTAAGACCACTTTATATTTTCCCCTTTTAAAACATGTTAATTTATACCAATAACACACTTGATATTCTCTATGCAGAGCAAGAATATATAGCTGGATATCTTTTTTTTTTTTTTTGAGACAGAATCTCACTTTGTTGCCCTCTGTATAGTGCTGTAGCATCACAGCTCACAGCAACCTCAAACTCTTGGGGCTTAAACGATTCTCTTGCCTCAGACTACATGCACCTGCCACAACCCCCGGCTACTTTTGTTGTTGTTGCAGTTGTCATTGTTGTTTAGCTGACCCGAGCTGGGTTTGAACCAGCCAGCCTCACTGTATGTGGCCAGCGCCCTACCCACTGAGCTATGGGAGCCACCCTACACCTAGATATCTTTTAAAAGAGTAAATATAATTGCACTTATTTTATACAACAATTGGCATGACTATAGGGAAATGGAACGTGTTTTTTGTATATAAATTCCTTTTCCAATTTAAGTAGAATTGAAATTTTTTATTGAGTCAATTAAAAAAATAGGCAAATACTGTATATTTATGGCTGCCTGTCCTTTTGTAATGCTAGTTTTGTTATTGTTGCCATTTTCAATCCATTGACACAAAGACCACAGCACCATATTAACAAGTCATGCTCTGACCTATAAAATGTGACAGCCTCATGAGAACCATTACACCATTATTCATTGTCAGTAAAAAGTCTAATAGAACCATGATAAATATTGTGCCTTAGAACCTTAATCACAGAATACAAATCATTTGTATTACAAATAAGAAAGATTAACATGTGCTGGCACAGGGAGGCTTTACAAACTCTTTGGATACTCATAAAGTTCAAGAATGTCTTATCATCAGTCTTCATTTCAGATTTAGTAGCGTTAGGGCTGGATTTTCTAATTAGGATTTCCACAAATTAGAGAAGCGTGGCATTGTAGCACCATCGATAACTCTGTGATCAGCTGACCAGCTCACATTCATTATCTGTGCCTTATACACTTCTCCTTTCTGGTTAAATCGGGGAAGGGCCTTAAATGATCCCAAAGCTCCAATGGCTACTTCAGGTGGCAACATCAGTGGTTTGGCATAGGTGCCACCAATCGATCCAATGTTGTATAGAGTAAATGTCCCTCCTGTAAGATGGGCAATGCTGAGCTGACCTGCAGAGCCCAGAGCTGACCTGGAGGTGATCCAATTCAGTGGCGATGTCAAATACAGAGCAGACCTGAACGTTTTTCACATTAGGGACAATCAAACCCTGCTCAGTATCCATTGCTATGCCAATGTTATGAGAAGCTTTATATGTTATGTTTTGGCAGTGTTCATCCACAGAAGCATTCAGGATGGGAAACTGTAGTAATCCCAAGGATGCAGCGCTTAAGAAGAAGGGCAAAACGGTGAGTTTAACTCCACGAGCTAAAGCAATGGGTTTTAATTCTTCTCGTAGCTTAGCCAGCACAGTAAGGTTGACTTCGTCATAATATCCAAAGTGAGGTATCTTCGAGGCTGCAGACATTGTCTTGACCATTGCTTTTTAAAGCCTTTTATGGGTTCTGTTTTGTCTTTGCCTGTGAATACCGGAGATTTGGATACTGGTATGGGAATAGTCATGTCTTTTGGTTTTGGTGGAGGTGGCATAATTTCAGCTTTTTGTGAAGGAGGTAATATAGCTCCTGTCTGCTTTTCCAAATAGTTGAGAATATCTTCTTTAAGAACTCTGCCATATTTTCCTGTGTCAACAACGTCACTCAGTTTAATATTGTTTTCCACTGCAAGGTGGCGAACTGCAGGAGTTGCCAGTGTTTTCTGGCCCTTTATCTCTTGGTGTGTGTGTTCTTCATGGGACACAGCAGGAGTTTCCACAACATCTTCTTCTGAATCTTTCAAAACTTCTGTTTCTATGCCTACTAATGGCTTCCCCACATAGGCAATATCATCTAGATTATAATAGAGCTTTTTGATGACTCCATCATAATGACTAGTGATGGTCACAGAAGCTGTATCACTTTGTACTTCACAGATGCTATCAAACTGAGGCACTGTATCTCCCTCTTTTACAAACCATTCTTTAATAGTTACTTCTCTAATCCCTTCTCCAATGTCCAAGAGTTTGAACTGAACAACTTGTCCATGTAAAGCAGCAGCTGTGTTCAGTAGGCGATGTGGATGGCTATACTTGAATGAAGGATAACCGAAGAAACACACATAATTTGGCTTCAAAACTTGAACATTACTTCATATTTGAAAATGTCAAACACAAATCAGCGGCCCAGCATTCCAGCTCCAGGTTCTCAACACACACAGTGCAGCCATCTTACCCCAGAAAGGACAAGTGAGCCCAGATCCTCTCCTCTTCTCTTTAACCCTAATTTGGATATTTCTCTTTTTCTTTTCCCATGTGTTCCTCATTAATTCATTAAGTAACAACCAAGGGTTCCTTTTGAAAAAAAATTTTTGATTATTATTTTGTTTCCATTCTTTTGTGTTTGTTTGCACTGTTGGTCAATTTAGATTATTCTTTATTTTCTGGTCTGTTTGTCCACCTTCATTCTGTTCCCAATTTCTGAGAGAGGGCCTTGCCCCAAATCCTAGGCTGAGGTGTCGTGGGCTTGGCCTTACTCTTGGAGGACTTGAAACCCTAGACTAATGTGTCCTTCCTGCTTTGCCATCCCCTGGGACTGCAAATGCAAGGCCTTGCCATGCCATAAGCTGATTTTATTTCTTCTTTCTCTTTCTCCATTCCAAATTTGATAATGGCAGGTTCTTGTATTGGTCAGGACAGTGAGGAGCACCGAACTGAAAGGGAGGTACTTGACTGGCAGAGATCTCACAGACCACCAAAGACTTTGTATGAAAGGTCTTTTTTTGTGGGGGAGGGAGGCTGCAGAGCAGCACCAAGGAGGAGAGAAAAAGAGGAGAAAGCAAAGAAGAGAGAGAAGGAGGGAGAGCGGGAGAGAGAGAGAAGAGATAAGGGGAAAGAGAGAGAGGGAAGGAGAGGAGACACATATCCTTATATAGGGAAGTCTCAGAATGGTGACGGAATGGTGGGATAACCAATAAGGAGTTATTGCTCTGGTGGAAAGAGCCATTAGGGGTGGGCAGCGGGTAATTGGACCAGGGTGATGAGGTAAGTGGGCCATTCCCTGTGCTTATGAAGGAGTTGTAACTTTAAGGGTAGGAAGGGGCTTTCTGGGGAAGGGGCTTTCTGAGGCAATTATCTAACATTCCTCCCTCTTGATATATAAAAATAGGGGGTTGGCCTTGGGATAGTGGACATTGAGTTCTCCCTTCTGTAATTTCTTCCGGCTAGGCGGGGCACGTAGTTTCAATTGGCCAACTAGAGGATGATTATGATTTTTCGTTGGGAGGATGTAAGGTTTTTTTTTTTCCTCAGACTGTCCTTTTTAGCAGTGGTTATATTGAAATGGTGTTCAGGAAGGTTTTGTGGTCTGGAGTACAGTGTAACCCATTGACGAAGAACAGTTTCTTTTTCTTGAAGGTTGGGAGTTGTATTTGGGGTGTAGTTACCTGTTAAGACAACTTTTGAGAGTTTAGTTTGAATAAAATGAGTTATGTATGGAGCCATACTTATTAGTTTAAAGATAATAACTATAGGTGTGAGGAAAGGTAGAAGTATAATTTAGAGTGGGTTTTGAGTGAATTAAGAGGAGAAGTTTGATGATTTTGATTTATGTTGTTTTTAGAGTTTGAGGCTTATTTTTATCTATGCCAGTTGTAATTTTTACTGTTGTTAATAAGGGAAGTATGGTAATTTGAGTGGTCCGTTTTATATGGGTTGTTGGATACAGAGAGAGAGGAGGCATTGGAATAGGTTTATTTTTTGTAATAATTTTAAAATTAGGTATTAATGTAATTATAGAATAGAGACTTTGAATTTATCTATAAGAGAGGAAAGAAAGTTTTGATAAATTGTAGTAATGTTTGAGAGTTGGGGTGAAACAACTTGTGGAGATAGATGAGTTTACGAGTGGGAGGTTGATTTGCTTCTTTCGTTGTATTAGTAATAGGGGTAGAAATAAGTAGGAGATGAGAGGAGGTGTCAGGAGATGAGTTGATGTGTAATTTTAACTCTGAGTGGATGATAAGTTACAGGCAGTAGGTAAGAGGGATGTAGGATTTAGTGTTAAATGGGGACTAACTGTGAGTGGATGACGAGTTAGAGGCAGTAGGTAAGAGGGATGTAGGATTTAGTGTTAAATGTAGGGATATGTGTTAAAAGATAATGCTGGGTTAGATAAGAGAGGTTTGAAGGTTAAGAATGCAGCATGGTGGCAGGGTTTGAAGATTTTTGTATGTTAAAAGATTAGATAGAGAATGAGGGGATAGGATAGTAGTAGGGGAATTAAAAATGAGTTTCTTCGATTTTTGTGTTAGAGTAACTGCGGTTGTTAATGCCTTGAGATAAGGGGCCTAACCTCGAATGGTGTGATTTAATTCTTTTGAGAGATAAATATCTGGAATAAAGGTGGTGTCTAGTTGATGTTTAAGTATGTTGAGAGCAAACTCACATTTTTTTTTTGTGTGTGATATATATAGGAGGAAATGGCGAGAAAGTTTAGGAAGGTGGAGGGCTGGAAGTTTTAATAAAGTACAGTGTAGAGATTTAAATGGAGTGGAAATGGAGGTTAGGAGAGGTTTATGAGGATTATTTTGAGTAGTATTATATAAAGGAGCAGTTAGGAGAGAAAAGTTGGGAATTCATTTTTGAGGAATTTAGCTAATCTTAAAAAGGAGAGGAGTTCTTGTTTTGTAGTGGGTAGAGGAAGTTGTGAAGAAGGTTTTTTTCTGTTTATGGCAATAGCTCTGAAGTCTGGGTACAAAAGGCTTTCATAATAGGTTGAATTTTTAAGAGACTAGATTGGGGAAGTGGATATTGACATTGAGAAGGACAAAATAGACGAATTTTTTAGTTTAACAAGAATTGGAGAGTAGGAGATGATTGAGGAGGTTTTTGTATTTCAAATTTAAGATTTACTTGTTTTGGTGGAATGGGTGGAGTGAGGCAGAAGGAGATGGGTTAGCATTTATCAATTTAAAATTAAAAGTGAGGGTGATATTTAATTTGGAATGTATGTTACATTCCAGAAGGGGAGCTGGACAGGAAGGTAATATCAAAAGGAATATATAAATGAGAAATTTCCAATTATGTAGTGTTAAAAAGGAGTTTGATGTGGATGGTAGGAAAAATACTTTACCCTGACAATAGAGTTAGGTAATAGGAGGTAGGACTGCTAAACTCTTTAAGAACTGAGAAGCTAGCTCTTGTGTCTAGTAGGAAGGTGATCATCCTACCTGCCACAATCAGGGTTACTCTTGGCCGCATAGACGTGCATTGGGTGAGAGAAGCCAGGATTCCGGTCAGTCTTTAGAAGGTAAGTCCCGACAAGTTTGCTGTATGTAGGTGCCGTAAGTTGGCTGGCCCCATGGCCTCTTTGGGCCAAGGGGCAGTCAGCCTTCTAATGGCCCTTTTTTTTTTTTTTGCAGAGAGGGCATGGCCCTGGTGGAGGCCTGGGATTGGGACAACGTTTTACCCAGTGGTCTTCTTCATCATATTTGTAGCATGGTTCAGGTGGTTGAGTCATGAAGTGGTCTTTGGCCCCTGATGACTTAGGCAGGTTAGAATGATGGCCTCTGTGACAGTTTGTAATATTTTGAGCTAACATTTGATAATATTGGTTTGAGAATTTTTATTCTCCCTTCAGAAAATATCATCTCACCCCTTGTAAACTTTAAAGGTTGTGTCTAAGATTATGGCCTGAGGTGTCAGGGGTCCGTGCTCCAAGTGCTTTAGCTTAAGTTTGATGTTGGGGTAACTTTGGTTAAAGAAATAAGTTATAAGAACATTTTCCCCACTTATTGTTTTAGGATTTAAATTAGTACACTTAATAAAAGCCTTGGTGATCTTTCCGGTTGATCACCTATATTTCTGTCTAACAAGGGTACAAGTGAACTTCTCTAGAACTAGAATGTAAATGTTTTGACACAATGACTATGAAAATGACATGAAATTTATGTGAACCAGCTTGATGAAAGTATGTCAAAATGTATATGAAAACACTACACTGTACCCCATGTTTGCATTAGTGTATACAGCTATCATTTAATAAAAAAAAAATAAAAGCCTTGGTAAGGCATTGGAGGATAGCTGAAGGATTCTCAGATTTATTTTGTATGTTTTTCATAATTTATCATAATTGATAACTTTTTGGCAGAAGCTCTAAGTTTGTAAAGAATACAGGTAATAAAAATGTTTCTACTTTTTCCCCCAGCATTATCATTATTATTTTAATTTGGCTGGGAGTTAGGGATTCCCGTGTTACCTGTAAGATGCTCATTTTTTGATATATGAAATTGATCTGCATCTTTCGCCCTCTCCTACACTCATTTGCGTTTGTTAGAGGTTAGGGTATTAGGTAAAATAATAAAACATTATGTCAGGTAAGTTGAGAGGATATAGTAATAAATTAAAAGCTTTGAATAAAATGAGGATTAGAAGTAAAAGAATTTAGTTTACATGGTGGCACTGAAGGACTATTATATGGAGGAGTTGGAGGAAGAAAGGAGTAAAGAGGTCCGGAACTGTTTTTTAAAGTAGCCTGCCTTGGACGGGAAAGAATTTTGAGAGCTAGTGGGAGAGGAGGAATTAGGAGAGGAGCTTAGATTGGTTGATGGGGGAGTAGGAGGGACAGAGGGTGAAGGCAACTGGGTGTTTGAGGGAGGAGCCCAATATGGCGGGGTTGAAACAAAAAACACTTTGTTTCTGGGACCAGTGATTGCATGCCTACACAGCGGGGGTTCATGGCTGGGTTGAATAGGTTTTGTTCAGGGAGATAAAGAGTACAAGAGTTCTTTCTTATAAGAATTTTGGAATTATCCGAACATAAATTTGGTTTGGTTCTAAGATATGAGAAGCCCTGAATATAGGGGACCTCGCTCCATTTGCCAAGGTGCTCACAATAGTTATATAAGTTTCGAATTAAAGAAAAATTAAATGAACTATAGCTTGGCTAGATACTTTGGCTGTTTAGTTTGTAAAGTGGCCAAATTTGGGTAGAGAGTTTAATTGATTTTTTTGCTTTAAGTTTAATTGGGTGGTGTGATAAGTACCCTGAGGGGGAGTTAGGTGGGACAGAATGGCCTGCACTCATGGGGATTTGTCGCAGGAATAAAGCATGAGCAGAATCACGCGAGGACCAGGAGAAAGGGCGGACATCTCCGTTGCTTTGCTGCTGGCCGTAAGAATGAGGACACAGTCTAAGACAGTTGTCACTGTACTCAGATCAGTGTCAGACCCATGGGACCAAGGAGAGCTTGAGACCTGGCACCAGGAATTTTCATGCAAGGCGTGGAAGCCCTGGGCTAAGCCATACAAGGTCAATGGAAATAGGGAACTCAAGCCTCGAGAAATGGGTAAATCACCAGGAATGTAAGCAATCTAGCCCATGATTATGGAAAATTCATTCCCACAGGGGTATTCATCAAATTTGAATGAGGCTGGTACTGTATGCGGATTAGAGCACCTTGGCAGATGGACACAAGCAGATGCGGTGGTGAGCCACTGGGAGTGTGAAAAGGGAATGGGGAATCTCCAGGAGCTAAAGCCCCATGGAGGGGGTGGAAGCTACTTTGTGGAGTGTTCCCTAATTAAATCCCGCTTCTGACACCAGATGAAAGGGAGGCACTTGACCGGCAGAGGTCCCACAGACCACCATGGCTTGTATGAAAGGTCTTTATTGGTGGGGGAGGGAGGCTGCAGAGCAGCACCAAGGAAGAAAGAAAAAGAGGAGAAAGAGAAAGAGAGAGAGAGAGGGAGAGAGAGAGAGGGAGAGAGAGAGAGAGGGAGGGAGGGAGGGGGGAAAGAGAGAGGGAGAGAGAGGAGAAACGTAGTATCCTTGTATAGGGAAGTATCAGAATAGTGATGGGATGGCGAGATAACCAATAAGGAGTTATTGCTCTGGTGGAAAGAGCCATTAGGGGTGGGCAGTGGGTAATCGGAACAGGGTGATGAGGTAAGTGGGCCATACCCTGTGCTTGTGAAGGAGTTGTAACTTTAAGAGTAGGAGGGGGATTTCTGGGGAAGGGGCTTTCTGAGTCAATTATCTAACACTTACCTCAGGGGATCCTCCCTCCCCAGCCCCCCAAGTACTGTGATTCCAGGTGCAGATCACCTCATTCTTCAAAATAACATTATTATAACCGTCTCTTTCTTTCTGTCTTCCTTCCCTCCCTTCTTTTGTTTTGTGTTTCCTTTTTGTTTGTTTGTTTAATTGACTTTCATTTGTTTTTGTTTTGTTGTTATTTCCGTAGTGGTGTTAGTTGCTTTTGTTTTTTTCTTTTCTTTTATATCTCTATTTCTTTCATTTCTCATATCTTGCTCTGTTCTCTCCCTTTCACGTCTGTACCAAAAGGGCACTTCAAAACCATGTTACAGCAACAAGGTAAATTAATGAAAAGGAGGACGCAAGAGGACTAGTAGAGGAAGTAAGTGAATAAGAAGAAAACACACTTGAGGAGAAAACATCACAAGAAATCCGGCACCATGAAAGACCTCAGCAGAAAATTTCCCCCAGGGACCGTGATGCAATTTTGACAGATAATCACACATAAAAATTACAGAAATTACAGAAAATGAATTTAGAGTATAGATGGAAAAACCATGAAAGTAATTGATGGGACGGTGGATAACAACCACAAGGAAATCCACAAATTGGCCCAACAAGTTAATGAAAGACATAATGAATTTAGAAATGATATATGAGAGTTTGTGAATTTGAAGTGGGGAAAAAGATGCAGTAGAAGTTATCAATAACAGATTAAACCATAGAGAAGAAAGACTATCAGAGCTAGAAGATAAGTCTCTTGAGCTAACTCGAGCACTTAAAAAGGCAGAAAAGAAGAGAGTAAAAGCATATCAATCACTTAGAGAATTATGGAGCCTCACAAAAACACAAACATATGAATTATAGCTATCCCTGAAGGAGAGGAAGAGAGACACAAAGGTATGAAAGCCCTACTGAAGGATGTCATAACTGAAAACTACCTCAGCATGACCAAAGATTCTGACTCACTCTTCTTAGATGGACATCAAACCCCAGTTTGTCTCAACACAAAAATACCATCTCCTAGAAATATTGTGATGAGCCTGGCCAAGGTTAAAATGAATGAGAAAATTCTACAAGCATCCGGGAGTAAGATCAATTGACCTGAAGGGGCATACCAGTCATAGCAACAGAAGACTATTCAGCTGAAACTTTTCAAGCACAAATAGGGTAGTTATAATAAACCTCTAACTTTTTTTTTTTGCAGTTTTTGGCCAGAGCTGGGGTTTGAACCCATCACCTCCAGCATATGGGGCCAGCGCCCTACTCCTCTGAGCCACAGGCACTGCCCTAAATCTCTAAACTTCTTAAGCAGAACAAATTTTAGCCCAAGATTTGGTATCAAGGCAAACTAAGTTTCATATTAAATGAAATCAAATATTTTACTGACATGCAAAAATTGAGGAAATTCACTAGAACAAGACAAGCTCTGGAGGAAGTATTTATACCATCAAATGACTCACCCACAAAGTAGATACCCAGAAACTAAAGGTCAAAACTTAGCTTCCATAATGGTACAAGGGATAAAACTAAGCAATGAACCTCCACAAAATAAAATGACCAGTGCTGTGCCATATTTATCAGCTCTCTCAGTAAATGTGAATGGCTAGAATTTCCCACCAAAGAGAAATAGGCTGGCTGACTGGAAATAAAAAAAAAAAATCCAAAAAGCACAAGCCATCTATATGCTGTCTTCAGGAAACACATCTAACTGCTAAATGCAAAGCAAGATTCAGAGTGAAGGGTTAGAAAACAATATTTCAGGTAAATGGAAGCCATCAAAAGGAAGGGATCACAATTCTATTTTCAGATACAAGTGTATTCAAAGAAACAAAAGTAAAGACAGATAAAGATGGTCACTACATACAAGGGAACAATACAATGAGAGGAAATTTCATATATGTATATATATACCCAGCTTCAATGCTGTCAGATTTATTAAACAAACCCTAACTTGTCTGAACATGATATCCTACAACACCTTATAGGTGGGGACTCTAACATCCCTCTCACATAATTGGACAGATCCTCTAAACAAAAACTAAACAAAGAAACAAAGGACTTTGTGTAACCCTGGATCATTTGGGCTTAATAGACATACACAGAACATACCACTCCAAAGGTAATGAGTTTATATTTTTCTCATCAGCTCATGGATCATACTCCAAAACTGATAGTATCCTGGGGCACAAATCAAACCTCAACAAGATTAAAATAACTGAAACCATATCTTCTATCACTTCAGACTATAAAGGAAGGAAGATAGAATTCAATTCCAACAAAAACCTTCATCCCTACACAAAGTCATGGAAACTGAACAACCTTGTGGTGAATGATGGCTGAGTCCAGGATGAAGTAATTAAAGAAATAATTAGATTCCTGGGACATAATGATAATGAATCCATAAGCTACTAGTGTTATACTGCAAAAAACTAGTATTATAACTAGTGTTATACTGCAAAAAAAAAAAAAAAAAAAAAAAAAACATGTAAACAACCTAGACAACAATTTCAAAGAACTGGAACAGGAAGAGCAATCCAATCCCAAACCCAGCACAAGAAAAGAAATAACCAAATTATAGCAGAAATAAATAAAATTAAATACATATAAATTATTCAGAAAGGTTGTTTCTTTGAAAAGTTAAGCAAAATCAATAAGCCTTTGACCAGATTGACTATAAATAAAAAAGTAAGGTCTCTAATATACTCAGTTGGTAAGGATTGGAAAGCTCTCATCTGCTGGGGAAATTGTGAAGGTATACAACACACTTCCTGGCTCAAATGCCTCAACTGCAACTTAGAATCACAAACAATATGGTCTAATCATTTATACCATCATACTAATATGAACTAAAAAAAGCTCAACATTATACCATGTATCTTATCAGAGCATAGTGGAATACATTTATATATCAATTCTAAGAGTAACACTCAATTCTACACTAAGTCATAAAAAGTAAATTACCTGCTGGTGAATGATTATTCAGTCAATACAGAAATTAAGATGAAAGTAGATAGATTCTTTGAGCAGAATAAAGGGGATAAAAGCTATAGAATTCTATGGAATTCAGCAAAAACATTCCTGATCACCCTAGGAACTATAGAAAATTGGCCAATATACAGAGGTGTCCAACATAAAGAACTAGGCCTAAAGAAACTACTGATACATACATGTCGTTCATGTCCGGTCAATGAAAATTAGGTCGAATTAAGGAGGTGGTCAATGTAAGAAAGTGGTCTACTAAGAGGTTCTACTATATTACAAAAGTTCAGTGAAATAAAAAGTTGAGACTTTTTTTTTATTAAGTCATATACACATAGAGCATGAATACATTTATGCATATGTGGGGTACAATGTGTAAATTGTTTTATACAGTTTGATATGCTTACATCAAACTAATTAATATAGCTTTCACCTCATTTACTTGATTATTGTGTTAAGATATTTATGTTCTACACTTGATAGATTTGACTTGTGCCCTTGCAATATGCTCCATAGGTGTGGTCCTGTCTCTTACCCTCCCTCTATTAAATGTCCCCCATCCCCTCCATTCCCACTCCATTACTCTCCTTCATCCTGGGCTATAGTTGTGTTCTATCTTTCATAAGAAAGTGTGAGTAAATATAAGTTGGTTTTGTAGAAGTACTGAGTACGTTGGGTACTTTTCCCTCCATTCTTGAGATACTTTACTCAGGAGAATATGTTCCAGGTTCCTCCATGTAAACATAAAAGAAGTAAAGTCCCATCTTTTCTTTAAGCCTGCATAGTATTCCATGGTATACATATGCCGCAATTTATTAATCCATTCATGGGTCGATGGGCACTCTGGCTTCTTCCATGACTTGGCTATAACAAACTGAGCTGCAATGAATAATCTTGTGTGAATATCTTTTTGCAAAGTTATTTTTGGTCTTTTGGATATACTCCTAGTAGAGGAATTGCAGGATCCAATGGCAGGTCAATTTGTAGATCCCTGAGAGTTCTCCAAACTTCTTTCCAAAAGGAACGTATTAGCTTGCATTCCCATCAGCAATGGAGAAGTGTTTCCTTTTCCGCACGTCCACGCCAACATCTGTAGTTTTGGGATTTTGTTGTGTGGGCTACTCTTACTGGAGTTAGATGGTATCTCAAAGTTGTTCTGATTTCCATTTCTCTGATGAGCAAAGATGATGAGCATTTTTTCATGTGTCTGTAGACTATGCACCTGTCTTCTTTGTAGAAGCTTTTGTTCAGGTCTCTTGCCCATAGTGAAATGGGATCACTTGTTCTTTTCTTATGAATAGGTTTGAGTTCTCTGTGGATTCTGGTTGTCAGACCTTTGTTGGAAACGTAACCTGCAAATATCCTCTCCCATTCTGAGGGCTGTCTACTTGCTTTACTTATGTGCTCTTGGTAGTGCATAATCTTTTTAGTTTGATCAGATCCCAGTAATATAATTTTGGTATTGCTTCAATTTCCCTGGGGGTTCTCCTCATAAAGTTTTCTCTTCATGGTTTCATAAAGATTCCTGGAGAGTCTTAGGTTTAAGTCATTTATCCAGTGAGAGTCAATTTTTGTTAGAGATGAAAGGTGTGGGTCCAGTTTCAGTCTTTTATAAGTCACTGGCCAACTCACCCAACACCATTGGTTAAATAGGGAGTCTTTCTCCTAACTTATGTTTTTGATAGGCTTATCAAAGCTCAAATGATGATAAGTATCTGGATTCATCTCTTGGTTCTCAATTCTGTTCCTCACATCTACCTCTCTATTTCTGTGCCTGTACCATGCTGTTTTGATCACTATAGATTTATAGTATAGTCTAAAGTCTGGTGGCGTGATTACACCTGATTTGTCTTTATTTCTGAGTAATGTCTTGCCTATTCAAGGTTTTTTCTGTTTCCTTATAAAATGAAGTACTAGTTTTTCCAGATCTTCAAAGGTGCTTTAATGGGGATTGCATTAAATCTGTAGATTGCTTTGGGTAGTATGAACATTTTAACAATGCTGATTCTTCCCAGCCATGAGCATGGTATGTTTTTCCATTTGTTGACATCTTTGGCTGTTTCTTTCCTCAGAGTTTCATAGTTATCTTTATAGAGCTCTTTCACGTCCTTTGTTAAGTACACTCCCAGATATTTTATTTTCTTTGGCACTACTGTAAAGGGAATAGAGTCCATGACTGTTTTTTTCAGCTTGACTATTATTAACATATATGAATGCTGCTGATTTTTGAGTATTGATTTTGTATCCTGAGACACTACTGTATCCCTTGATCACTTATAAGAGTTTTGTGGTTGAAACCTTGGGGTTTTCCAGGTATATGATCATATCATCTGTGAAGAGTGAAAGTTTGATCACCTCTGACCCTCTATGGATACCTTGATTGCCTTCTTTTGCCTGATTTTAATGCCTAAGACTTCAATTACAACGTTAAAAAGCAGTGGAGACAGTGGGCAACCTTGCCTAGTTCCTGATCTCAGTGGAAATGTTGTCAATTTTACTCCAGTCAATATAATATTGGCTGTAGATTTGCTGTAGATGGCCTCTATCAGTTTAAAAAATGTCCCTTCTATGCCTGTTTTCTTAAGTGTTCTGATTATAAAAGGATGCTGGATATTATCAAAAGCTTTTTATGCATCAATTGAGAGGATCATATGGTCTTTCTTTTTTAATTTGTGTATGTGCTGTATTATATTTATAGATTTATGTATATTGAACCAGCCTTGAGAGCCTGGGATAAAACCCACTTGGTCATGGTCTATAATTTGTTTGATGTGTAGCTGGACTCTGTTTGCTAAGATCTTATTCAATATTTTTGCAGCAATATTCTTTGGAGATATTGGTCTATAATTTTCTTTTCTTGTTGGGTCTTTTCCTGGTTTGGGGATCAGGGTGATGTTTACTTCATAGAATGTGTTGCAAAGCATTCCTTCTTTTTCTCTTTTGGAAATTACTGTTAAGTAATATGGATACTAGTTCCTCTTGAAAGGCTTGGCAGAATTCTGATGTAAAGCCATCTGGTTCTGGCCTTGTCTTTCTTGGAAGATTGGTGCTATTTCAGAACTCATTATAGGCCTGTTCAACATTTCCACTTCTTCCTGGCTAAGGTGGCATGATTTGATGTATTCATTGGTCAATTTCCTTCATATTTTCATATTTATGAGAATAGAGGTTTTTGTAATGTTCATTAAGGATTTTTTTGAATTTTTGCAGTGTTTGGGGTAATCTGGTCTCTGTCATTTCTGATTGATGAAATCAGAGATTTTACTCTTTTATTTCTGGTTAGGTTAGCCAAAGGTTTATCTATTTTATTGGCCTTTCAAAAAACCAACTTTTTGATTAATTAATCTATTATATAATTCCTTTAATTTCAATTTCATTTAATTCTGCTCTAATTTTGGTTATTTCTTTTCTTCTGCTGGGTTTGGGCTTGGATTGTTCTTCCTTTACCAGTTGCTTGAGCTGTCCCATTAAGTTGCTGATATCCTTTCTTTCTGTGCTCTGGAGGAAGGCTTGCAATGCTATAAACTTCCCTCTGAGGACTGCCTTTGAGACATCCCAGAGGTTCTGGCAGTTTTTGTCTTCATTATCATTTTGCTCCAAAAATTTACTAATTTCTTTCCTAATCTCATCTACGATACAGCTATCATTTAGCATAAGATTATTTAGTTTCCATGTCCTTGTGTAAATTTGCAGATTCCTGTTGTTACTGAGTTCAACTTTTATCCCATGATGGTCGGAGAAGATACAAGGAATAATTTCCATTTTTAAAAAATTTGCTGAAGTTAGCCTTGTGACCTAAGATGTGATCAATTTTGGAGTATGTTCCGTGCTCTGATGAGAAGAATGTGCATTCAGTTTTGTAAGGATGGAATGTTCAGTAGATGTCTGTCAAATCCAATTGTTGAATGGTTAATTTTAAGTCTAAAATGTCTTTGCTTAGTTTCTTATTGGAGGATCTATCCAACACAGCCAAAGGGGTGTTAAAATCTTAGACTATAATAGTGCTGGAGGAAATCAAGTTGCTCATGTCAGTGAGAGGCTTTCTTATAAATTGAGGAGCATTCTGGTTGGGTGCATAAATACTAATAATTGAAATCTCATCGTGTTGAGTGTTTCCCTTAACAAATATGAAGTGACCATCCTTATCTTTCCTTACTTTTGTTGGTTTAAAGCCTATTGTATCTGAGAATAAAATTGTGACACCTGCTTTTTTTTTCTGATTGCCATTTGACTGAATTATAGAAGACCATCCCTTCACCTAGAGTCTGTATTTATCTTTTAAGGTAAGATGAGATTATTACATGCAGCAGATATCTGGCCTGAGTTTTTTTATGCAGTCAGCAAACCTGTGCCTCTTTAGAGAACAATTTAAGCCATTCACATTAGTTGAGAGTAGTGATAAGCCTGGTATTATTTTGTGTGTCAAATTTTTCAAAAGTCCAGTGGACATTTTTAATTCTTTTACCACTGTGAAAGTTGAATTTTGATCAAAAATTTCTGAGTGAGTTTATTTTGGTGTTAAAGCATTGTGGAGGATGTGCCTGAGAGTATCCCAGAGAGCTGGTTTAGTTATGGTAAATTTCTTCAGCATGTGAATGTCTTTAAAGTATTTAATTTCTCCATCATAATGAAACTCAGTTTAGCTGGATACAGGATCCTGGGTTGATAATTTTCTTGTTTTAGGAGGTTGAAGGTAGATGACCATCCTCTTCCAGCTTGAAAAGTTTCAGCAGAGAGATCTGTAGTCATTTTAATATTCTTCCCCTTGTAGGCTATGGTTTTATTTTTTTCTTTCTTTTTTTTTTTTTTTTTTTTTTTTGCAGTTTTGGGCCGGGGCTGGGTTTGAAACCACCACCTCCAGCATATGGGGCTGGCGCCCTACTCCTTTGAGCCACAGGCGCCTCCCTGGCTGTGGTTTTCTTATGTCTGGATGCTTGCAGTATTTTATCCTTCTTATTAACTTTGGTGAAGTTAATTATAATATGTCTGGGAGTTGCTTTATTTGGGTTGAATCATGCTGGGGTTCTGAAACTGCCTGCTATCTGAATTTCAGAATCTCTTGCGATGTTTGGGAAGATTGCCTCAATTATCTCTTGGAGTAGAGCATCTGTATCTTTTGAAGCAACCTCGTTGCCTTCCAGAATTCCTGTAAGGAGAATTTTAGTTTTCTTGGAATTATCCCAGAGCTCTCTGAAAGAATGATCTGTCTTTGCTCTCCACTTGTCTTCCTCTTTGGGCATTTGGGAGTGTTCAAAAGATTTGTCATTGATGTCAGAAATCCTTTCTTCTGCCTACTCCATTCTGTTACTGTGGAATTCTACTGTAGTTCTAATATCTTGGAATGCTGCAACTTCTTTTCTCAATGTGTCGAAATCTTTGGTGATTTTTGTCTTTGAATACATTGAATTCTTGAGACAGCTTTTGAATTATTTCTAAAATTTCTAATTCTAACTTTACTTCTATTCTGTTAATCTTATTTGACATCCAAATTCTAAATTCGATTTCTGACATCTCAGCCATCTGTTTATGCATGGGATCCTCTGTTGCAACTGGTTTGTTGTTCCTTGGGGGAGTCGATCTGCTCTGATTAATCATGTTGCCAGAGTTTTTCCACTGGTTCCCCTCCATGATAGTTTTTCACCGTTTGGATAAATGAGCAGGTAAGGTGAAATTGGATTGGGGGCTTTTGGGGTTGTGGTTGACCATCCCTTAACCAAAGATCTGGGACTGATGACTGCAGTTTTTCCTTTACAGCTTTGCAAAGGACCCATACAGTACTACATCCTCAGACTCTGGAGACCTGCTTGGTGTGGTGGGGCTAGGTGACTCTGTCTTGTATTCCCCTGAACTCTGTCCAATCCTAGTGAATCAGTGACTCTGGGTTGAAGTCTCAGCTGTGGAGACATACAGGAAATAAGACATCCATCCCCCCACAGGCACTAACTGGAAGAGGAAAATCAAACCTTCCCACTACAACAGAACCAGGGTACCACCTTGGAGGGTCCTTGGTTGATTTGTCCAGTTCAAGAGTTCCAAACCAAATGTCCCAATCAGCACCCACTCTCTAGCTGGAGAGTTCAAAAGGTCCCCAGAAACTAGATAGCAGGAGTCTACCGTATCTCAAGTGTGGCATGCTCCATTGCTCTGTGGAGTCAGAAAGGCCCATCCAGTAGAAGGTTCAGACCAAGGAGGCTGATGCCTCTTTCCCCACCCTGCTCCTCCTTCACCACCAGAGTCTGGTAACCCCAGTTTCTGGTAACCCCAACACCAGTCTCTATTAACCCAGTCTCTGTGACCCATTTCTATCCAATAAGCAAATGCACCAGGGCTTTGTGCCTGCCAGACTCAAGGTAAAGTCAATGCCTCTTCCTCTTGGCCACCACGCTCTGCCACCAGCCAGCAGGGAGAGCTGAAGCCTGCCTGTCTCAGGCACTCAATGGCAACTGGGGAGCATTCCACCTGAGCTCAATCTAAAGCTGAGGCTCAAGCTGAGGATCCAGACAGCAAATGTATTTCTCCCTCAGCCACCACACCTTTTCCACCGCTGTTCTGAAGCTCTGATATCCCTATAGGGCAAGGTTTGGCTCCCTCTGTCAGTCCACAGAGTTGGGGAGGTGACCCTCCAAAATTAGACCCCAGCAGGATTGCTCTATTAATGCTGATGTTGGGTGGGAGGTGTCTCCAGTTGGGTTTATGTACCTCAGCAGTTCCCAAGTCTCCACCCATTGAATGGAGACCCAAGCCTCTGCCACTGCTGAGATACACTTTCTCAGATCCAGGCCAGACACCTTCCCCTACGTGTCTTTCTGTTACCGGATTTACAGATACAGTGTAGCAGCATTGCCACCATCTGTGCAATGCCCAATCCTAGCCAAGAAGTGCATACATTATGGTCTCTGCAGGGGTTGGACTTCTAGACCACCAGGCAAGAGGGTAAGGGTAGACTGGAAGTTCAAGGTGGCAGGAAAAATGTCTGTTCAAATTTCCTGCCAGACAAGGGAATTCCTAGGTTCACAGCAGAGACGCTCTGGAGAAGGAGTCTTGGCTTCCAGAAAGTCGCTCTGCTGGGATGAGAGAAGAGAACCTCAGTTCACCACTGAATAGTAGAGATTCCAGGGCAAGTGAGCAACTCTTTTGGGGGAGGGGACAAATACACGTCCTCTTTGGGGTGAGTTCTGAACCTGAAATTTGTTTCCTTGGAGTTTCAGCTTGCCTCAGCAGAGAATATGTGCAATTATCTATCTCTTCTCTCAGCTCAGCTCCCACCCTTCAGATTTATTGGGTTCTTTCTGGCTACTATCTCTCTCTCTGGACTGAACCTCCTGTTGAAAGCTGGCTCCAGTCAGCCATCATCCCCCATTCTCCCTTGTTCTTGTTGAATGTAAAAATTGGAGTTAGAGAGGGTGGCACCTATGGCTCAAAGGAATGGGGCACTGGCCCCACATACTGGAGGTGGTGGCTTCCGACCTGGCTCCGGCCAAAAACTGTTGTTCTGGGAGAGCTGAGCCACAGGTCTATCTCATTTGCCGTCATGCTCCTCCTCGATACCTTTGAATATACATATAAAGATGATCGATAGAACTCTTTCTTGATTAACCAGGAATAGAAAAGTACCAAATAAAGTTCATGAGAAATAATAAGGTAGATAGTATACTGTATAGCACAGAAATACAAATCATCACCTGTGAACATTATGAAAATCTCTATGGACATAAACTCAAAAATGTGGAGAAAACAAACACATTCCTGGAAACAAAACATTCCAACACTATATCAGGAGGAAACAAAACTCCTGAACAGAGAAATAATGAGCAGCAAGATACTATTAGGAATAAAAAAAATTTCCAACAAAACCTGCCAAGGACAAGATGGATTCACCACATAAGTCTACCATACCAACAATGATGAACTGATACCCACCATGCAGATATTCCATTACATGGAAAAGGAGAGAATACCTCCCAACTCATTCATGAAGACAATATCACCTTGATACCAAAGCCATGAAATAAGACGACACATTAAGAAGACTAAAGTCAATACACCTATTGAGTATAGATGTAATCCTCAATTCAATACTGCCCACCTAAATCCAAAAATCATCCACTACACACCAGTGGGCTTTAACCCAAAGATGCAAGAATTCTTTTAACATACTAAAATCCATAATTGTGAGTCATTACATAAAGAGAGGCAAAATAAGAGACCATAGGATTATTGCAATTGATGCAGAGAAAACATTTGACCAAACTCAGCACCCTTTCATGATAAAAATTCTCAACAAACTGGGCATAGAAAGAATATATTTGTGAATTATAAAAAGCCATACATGACAAACTCAGAATCAAAATCATTCTTTAGGGGGAAAAGTTGAAAGCATTCCCCCTAAGAACTGGAACAAGACAATGGTGTCTATTGTCACAACTTCTGTTAAACATAGTGCCAGAAGTCCTAGCCAGAGCAATCAGGAAATAGAAAGAAATAAAGGGCATTTACATGTGGAAAGATGTGGTCAAACTACTGTTTATTGCTGATGATATGATATCATATCTATAAAACTCCAAAGACTCAACCAAGAGACTCCTGGAATTGATAAATGCATTCAGCAAAGTCTAAGGTTAAAAAATCGATGTACACAAATCAGTGGCATTCCTGTACATGAGTGATAGTCAAGCTTTGTGTCAAATTGAAAGCTCCATACCAGTCATAATATCTACACAGATAATAAAATACATGGGAATGTACTTAACTGAGGAGGTGAAAAATCTCTGCAAAAGGAACTATGAAACACTAAAGAAAGAAATTGCAGATGACACAAATGCAGAGACATATCATGCTCATGGACTGGCAGAATCAAAACTGGTAAAATGCTCATGCTACACAAAGGTATTTCCATATCAATGTGATCCAAATCAAAATGCCTGTGTCACAGCTTATAATATCTAAAGAAAATAGTTCTATTCTGTGTTTGGCACCAGAAAAGAGCCTGCATAGCAAGAGCAGTCCTAATCGAAGGAAGCAAATCTGGGGCATCTCATTACCAGACTTCAAACTACAGTAGAACTGCCATAGTTGATCACCTCCCTATGTAGACCATCCCCTAATGTTGACCTGATTTTTATAGACTGGACAACCACCACATGTAGAGTAGGCCCAGTACTTTACATTGACCACATCTACAGGTTGACAAGTTGGTTGTAGTCCCATGGGTGGTCAAGTTACAGAGGTTCTACTGTATAATGCAACACTATAGTTACCAAAATAGCACAGTGTTGATGCAAAAATGGTGACATAGTCCAATGTCCAGAAAAGGGAACCTAGATATAAAATCATCCACATAAAGCCAACTGATATTTGCCAAAGCAGACAATATACACTGGGGTGAAGAAGTCCTATTTGATAAAAGGTGGTGGAAAAATCGGATAGCCATGTGTAGAAAAATGAAATAGGTTTCATATCTCTCACCACTCACAAAAATTAATTAAAGATGGATAAAAGACTTAAATTTAAGGCATGAAACCATAAGAATGCTAGAAGAATACGGTGGAAAAAAATATTCTAGATATTGGCCTAGGAAAGGAATTTATGAAGAAGATGAAAAAAGCAATCATAGCAGCAACAAATAAATAAATAAATAAATACCATTTCATTACAGTAAGAAGCTTCTGAAAAGCTAAGAAATAAATCAATAGAGAAAATAGAGAACTTCCAGAGTGTGAGAAAATGTTTGCAATCTCCACATCAGATAAAAGGAAAATAACCAGAACCTACTAAAATCTCAAGCAAATCAGTAAGAACCAAAATAAAGCAAACAATGACATTAAAAAGTGGGCAAAATGCACAAGAAGTGTACAAGTGTAAGTGGCCAGTAAGCACATGAAAAATGCTCTACATCATTAACCATCAGGGTCGTGCAAATTAAAACCAAAACAAGACATTATCTTACCCTATCAGAATGGCTTAAATGTCTTCACACAATAATTATGTAAACTAGATGAGGTATATATTACCCAGTGTGATGTAAGCATTCCTAATTGTATATGAAATCAACATATTGTACGCCATAAATGCATTAATGCATATATGATCTATGTGTTTATGATTTAATAACAAATAAATTAAAAATAATAAAAAGTAACAAACAAACAACAACAACAAAATGGTGGATGTAGAGAGAGGGACACTGATACACTGCTGGTGGGACTGTAAATTAGTGCAACCTCTATAGTAAACAGTATGGGGAGTCCTCAAAGTACTCTAAGTAGATGTACCATTTGATTCAACAATCCCACTACTGGGTATTTCTCCAAAGGAATAGAAGTCATTTTATCATAAAGACACCCCAGTCCAATGTTTCTGGAAGTACAATTCACAGTTGGAAAGATGTGGAATCAACACATGTGCCGATCAATTCATGATTGGATTAACAAAAGGTTAACACCACTGTGTGTGTGTGTGTGTGTGTGTATGATACAATACTACTCACCCTTGAGTAAGGTAGGATTAATTCCTTTTGCAACAATTTGGATGAAACTGGAGATTGTTATTCTATGCAAAGTATCTAAAGAATAAAAATAATCCTCACTACATTTACTTGGTATTAAATTAGAAATAACCAATTAGTACACATGTGCACAGAGTGAAATGAAACGCCTTAGAAATCAAGGGAGGGTGGGCATAAGAGAAAATGGTCAAACACCTACCTAAAGGGTACACTGAATACTTTCTGTGTGATGAGCACACCTATCAGTCACACTTGAGAATTGAAACAGCAATCTATGTAATCAAAAACATTTTAACTCCATAATATTAAAAAATAAGGAAGTGTTTAATGATGTGCAAGCCAAAAAATATCTCCCATATTTGTCCACACTTTGATTCACAAGTGCTGGGAAAACAATTCCACAATACTGATTCCTGGCATATTACAAAAACAAAGGCTCATATTTTCAGATTAATAAATAATAATTCAGCATTTAAAAAAAAAACAGAAGAATGACCTAATTGAACAGAAGAGAGAACCTGTAAATAAATCTACACATCTATAGTGAAGTGATCTTTGACAAGGTGCTAGGAACATACATTGGGAATGGACAGTCTCTTCAATAAAATTGTGCTATAGAATCTGGTTATGCCTAAGAATAAAATTATACTCTATCTTTCACCTTAGACAAAAATAAAAGCAAAGTTGATTAAAGATTTAAATTTATGATCTTAAAATATAGATCAACTTATAGATCTTTTAGCAACTACTTTTTTTTTAGCAACTACTAAAAGAACACTTTGCATAAATGATTCAGGACATCAGTCTGGGTAATGATAGAGTTCTTAAGTGATATTCCCAAAACACAAGCAACCAAAGCAAAATTGGTCACATGGGATCTCAACAAGCTAAAGTTTCTGCCCAGCGGAGATATCAGTCAATGAGGGGAAAAGACAACCCATATAAATGAACAAAATCTTTCAAACCACCCATCTGACAAGTGATTAATAACTAGACTACATAAGGAGCTCTGAATACTCAAAGGGAAAAAAATCAAATAATCAGACTAAAAACTAGGCAAAGGATATGGATAGACATTTTTCAAAATAAGACATAGAAATTCCCAACACATATGAAAAAGTGCTCAATATTATTTGTCATCAGAGAAATTCAAATCAAAACTACAATGAGATGTGTTCTCATTCCTGTTAAAGTGGCTTTTATCAAAGGACAGGCAAAAAAAAGTGCTGGTAAGGAAGTACCGAAATGGGGACCCTCGTACGTTGCTGGTGAAAATATAAATTAGTGCAACCACTATCCAGAACCACATAGATGTTCCTCAAAACGCTGACAATAGAACTGATGTCTGTACTAGCAATCCCACTTCTTGGTATATAGTCAATGAAGGGAAATTCAGTCTGGAATAGATATCTGCACTCTCATATTTATTGAAGTGCCATTTACAATGCCCAAGATTTGGAATCAACCAAAGTGCCCATCAAAGAATAAATGGCTAAAGGCTTTGTGGTACATATACAGCATGAAATATTATATGGACATAAAAATTCATGAAATCCTGTTATCTGCAAAAACATGGATGGAACTGAAGAACATTACATCATTAAATAAATGGAATACGCCAGACACAGCAATACAAATCTTCCATGTTCTCACATGTGGGAGTTAAATATTAAAACAATTGTTCTCATGAAGACAGAGAGCAGAATGATGGTTACCAGAGGCTGGTAAGGATAACAGGGTGGGGAGGGGCTAAAGGGCATATGGTTTACAGGTACAAAAATGTAGTTGTATCCTTGGACAGAATGTACAGTATTTGATAGCACAACAATGTGACTATAACCAATATATGTTAGGGTAGACTTTAAAATAACTTAAAGAGTGGAATTGGAGTGTTCCTAACACAAGGAATTGATAAATTCTTGAGGTACTGGGTACGTCAATTACCATGAATTGATTAATTCACATCATATGCTTGTATCAAAACATCACATGTACTTTAAAAATACATATACAGTCTATGTGCCCATAATAATTAAAAATAATGTAAGCAAATAAAAAGTAAGGGAAATGTATTTTAAAATACCAAGAAAGATATTTTATCAATGTCTGTTAAGAACTGTGAATGGAGAGGAATTCTGGGAAGATGGCCAACTGGTAGCAACCCTCGTCAGAGGCTCCTGAGAAGTGGAAGAAAAACTGGACAGAATCAGACTCTTTGAAGCCAAATATGGGGAGCTGAGCCAAAAAAGAAGTTCAGCAAGCTGTAACTCCAAGGAAGAGCATTCAAGAAAACAAATTACAGGTACAAAGCCTACTGACTAGAGGACGGGAAACCCCTGCCCCAAGCAGGAGGCTTGCTGCAGGCTATCTGTAAATGATCATGGAACAAAAGACCTCTCATTTTACCTCGCTGGAGAGAGCCACTAAACTCCAGGTCTCTTTCTCCAGGGAGGTCCTACTTATGAAACTAGACACCACCCCACCAGGCATAAAATTGAACAGATACTTTTCCCCACAAGTCCAAACTCCCAGTCCACCCTTCCCCCCTCGCATGGCGGTCTGAAGTTCTGCCCTCTGCAGAGCATAGAGTGTTTGGTCTTGTCCTGAGAGACCTGGGCGTAGTGTGGACCACCAACCATCAGGACGGAATCTGTGACTAATGGGGAAGAAAGGGGGTGTGGGAAGAAAGAAACACTCGGTGGGAGGAGGAGCAGTCCCCTGATTATGACTCTATGCCCAGCCAGTGGTAGTGGTGACCCTCGGTTTCGGCTGTGTCTGGCGGGACAGGGTGCAGAACCCCTGGCTCTGACAGCATCCACAGCAGGAGAGTGGTTGCCCTGTGTAGACTGAGTTTGGCAGACAGGGCTGGTCCCTTTTGGGCCTGCGAGCAGAGGCTTGATAGGCATAGACTGTGACCTGAGAGCAAGGGCATGGTCTTCTGATTCCAACAGGACCCTCCAGCTGAGGCTTACTGGCTGTGAACCAAACCCTGAGGGCTAGGGCATACTCCACTGCCTCCAACAGGGCTTGTGAGCAGAGGATTACCAGGTGAGGACTGAGACCTGTGGGCGGAGTGTGGTGCCCTGACTCTAACAGAGCCTGCGAACAGAGGCTTGCCAGGCAGTGGACTGAGACTGGCAGGTGGGGTGTGGTCCCCTGAATCCAACTGGTCTGACAAGCAGAGGCTAGCTGTGTGTGAACTGAGACTGAGAGAACCAGACAAACACCATTTTAGGCAGCTCCCACCATCTTGAGAAATAAGTTTCGGTTTCCCTGCCAGGTATTTCCCCATTATTGCATGATTCCTACCACCCAATCAGAGCACACCTCACTGGGCCACTACTGCCCAATCCCGCACTGCCCCATACTCAGATCTTCCTCAAACCCATCCCCCAATCTACAATCCCAACCCCATAAACTACCCCCCTCGCCCTAGAACTTGTGGCTCTCGGCCAGGATCCATTGCAGCGAAGCCCCCGGGAGTCCAACTCAAACTTGCTGCAATAAAGGCCCTTTGGCTTTTGCATCGAATTTGGCTCCTGGTGCTCTTTGGGAACTACATGATCTGGGCACATCATGTGGGGGTTCGTCCGGGATTCCCCCAAGACCCCTGAGGAACCCGAACCAGGGGGCTGAAGAGTGGTGAGTGTTCTGGTACCAATATGTGTCAGTGTTTGTGTCTGTACGCGGGCCCAAGATTTTGGTAATCTGGTTGAGCCGAAAGAAAGCCAAGGCAGATGCACCACTGACAAGCTATTGGCTGGGGTTCTGGAAGCCGTTCTGGGTCCCACGTCTGCGGAGGACTGGGATGTGGAATCCCCAGATCCTGCTGAAAGGGGTCACATGGAATCTATCCCATTAGTGTTTCTGGATGGACACGGCGGGTTGCTCCCACTGGTTGGCGTTTCGCCATCATCCCAGTTTCAGTTTTATTACTTGTCTTGTATGGGCTGGACATTGGCTTTTTGTTGTGTTTTGTGTGCATTTTGATGATAGTGGGTGACATGGGACAGACGCAGATGACTCCTTTATCTTTGATTTTAAACCATTTCCAGGACTTCAAAGGCTGAGCTCAGAACCTTGGTCTCAGAGTTAAAAAATCTAAACTTGAAATCTTTTGTAGGAATGAATGGCCAACCTTTAACATCACATGGCCCCTGGAAGGAACTTTCCATCTTCCTACTATTTTCCAGATCAAAGACAAAGTGTATCGGCCTTGGTATGGCCATCCGGATCAGGTCCTGTACATTACAACTTGGCAGGACTTTGTTGAAGATCCACCAACCAACTGCCCCCCTCTATCCCGTTCTGCAGGGTGGGTGGGAATGACGGACTCTTTGTTTCCTCCTCCTTATCCATCCCTGCCACAGGCTCCCTGTGTCCCTCCACAGGACAGCAAAGCAGCAGCAGCGGCTGGTCCCTCGGGACCATTGGGGAGCCCTCCCCACATGCGTCAGAGGGCACAGTGAGAGTGGCTGCGGGTGCCGGCTGCAGATTCCACTGTCCTTCCTTTACAGGAAGTAGGTCCCCCTGATGATAATGGGGAGTAACCCCTGCACTATTGGCCATTTGCCACTAGTGACCTCTATAACTGGAAAATGCAGAATCCAAAGTTTTCTGAGAAACCAACCGCTCTAATTGATCTTTTAGATTCCATCCTTTTTACTCATCAGACAACTTGGGATGATGGCCAGCAGTGACTACAGGTCCTCTTCACCAATGAGGAACGGTACTGGATCCTGGTAGAGGCCAGGAAAACAGTCCTGGGGGACAATGGGAACCCTACCACCAATGAAGCTGTTATTGACACTTCTTTCCCCCTCACGCACCCTAACTGGGATTTCAACACAGCTGAAGGTAAGGAGAGGCTCTGAGTGCACCACCAGACTCTCATGGGGGGGTCTCTGTAAAGTGACTCGTAAGCCGACCAATTTGGCTAAGGTAGGGAATGTGCAGCAGGAAAAGTATGAATCTCCAGCTGCATTCTTAGAAAGGATTATGGAAGCTTTCCATACTTACACTCCCCTTGATCCAGAGGCAGAGGGAAGCAAGGCCACTGTTATTATGGCCTTTGTTAACCAGTCAGCACCAGACATAAAATGGAAGCTGCAGAGAGTAGATAGGCTGGCGGAAAAATCTTTACAAGATTTTGCTTGCAGTAGTGGAAAAAGCGTATAACAACAGAGAAACCCAGGAAGAGAAAAACACCCGGGCTTGGGCCAAACAAATTCAAGACCTGGCCAGAATTCTGTTGGCAGCCACGACAGCCGAGCCATGTGACAAACAGGACCGACTGTGATGGTTGGCAGAGGGAGGTAAGCAGAAGTCTCCTGAGGGGCGCCAACGATTGCAGAGAGATCAGTGTGCCTATTGTAAAGAATTTGGACAGTGGGCTAAAGAGTGTCTTAATCGCCTCCCCCATAAAACTTAGGTTTTAGAACTTGGAGAACTGAGAGATTAGAGGGGTCAGGGTACAGCACCCCTCCCTGAACCCAGGGTAACCCTCAAAGTGGAGGGGACACCAATAGACCTTTTGGTGGACACAGGCACTCAGCATTCAGTCCTGGTATCAGACCAGGGCAAGATGGACACCAAAAAGTCTTGGGTCCAAGAGGCCACTGGAATTAAACAGTACTCAAGGACTACCCAAAGAACTGTGGACATGGGTGCGGGCCGGGTACCTCACGCATTTAAGGTCATTCCAGACTGTCCATACCCGCTTCTTGGGCGAGACCTTTTAAACAAAATAGGAGCCCAGATCACTTTCAAAAGAGAAGGGTCCCAAGTCACAGACGGGCAGGGGCACCCTATCCAGGTGTTGACTCTGAGGCTGGAAGATGAGTATCAGCCCCATCAGCCCCCAGTGCTTACACTGGTGGCTGAGATGTCTGAATGGATGAGTTCCTTTCTGTCAGCCTGGGTGGAAACTGGAGGCATAGGATATGCTGCCCGCAGACCACTGGTAATAGTAGAACTTAAGCCAGATGCTGATCCGATTCAGGTACATCAGTACCTGATGCCCCAAAAAGCACGGATAGGAATCCTACCCCATATCTGGAGGCTCTTGAAAGTAGGAATTTTGACACCATGTCAGTCCCCTTGGAACACTCCTTTACTCCCCATCAAAAAGCCTCTGACAAATGACTAACACCCAGTGCAGGACTTGAGAGAAGTTAACAAACGGGTTACGGATATACATCCAACCGTGCCCAACCCGTATATGCTCCTAAGTGCACTGGCCCCAACACAAATGCGGTACACAGTCCTAGACTTAAAAGATGCCTTTTTTAGCTTGCCTCTAGCTCCACAAAGCCAGACTATGTTTGCCTTCGAGTAGAATGATCCCGGAGAAGGCATCAATGGACAGCTGACCTGGACTCAACTACCACAGGGCTTCAAGAACTCTCCAATCATCTTCAATGAGTCCTTGCATGAAGACTTGGGTGAGTTCCATAAAGCGCACCCTGGACTGACTCTCCTTCAGTATGTAGATGACATACTGATAGCAGTTGCTAATGAACAAGGCTGCCTGCAAGGGACCTGGGACCTGCTAGCCACCCTAGGAGACCTAGGCTACCATGCTTCAGCCAAGAAAGCCCAAATATTCCAACAAACTGTAAGTTACTTGGAGTATGTGCTAAAAGAAGGGCAGAGGTGGCTTTCACAGGCCAGGAAAGGTACCATGCTAAAATTCCCGACCCCCACCTTATCCCGGTAGGTTTGAGAATTCCTAGGGACCTCTGGGTTCTCGAGGCTTTGGATTTTAGGGTTTTCAGAGATTGCTAAACCATTATATGAAGCCACCAAAAAAAAAAAAAAAAGGGACAGAAGAACGAGAACTTGCTTTTAAGGCACTCAAGGTGGCGCTGTTATTCACCCCTGCATTAAGACTCCTGGACATCACAAAACTCTTCGAGCTATACATAGAGGAACATAAAGGAATAGCTAAAGGAGTATTGAATCAAGCAATAGGCCCCTCGAGCGGACCGGTGGCTTACTTATCCAAGAAGTTAGACCCAGTAGCAGCGGGATGGCCTCCATGCCTGTGTGTAATCATGGCCACTGCTTTGCTTGCCAAAGACACAGATAAACTTACAATAGGGCAGGAATTGTTGGTGACAATACCCCACCCCCCCAACCCATGCACCATTGAAGGGGTGTTAAAGCAGCCACCAGACTGGTGGATAAGTAATGCTCACCTCACCCATTATCAGAGCCTGTTGTTAAATCCTCCCAGAATCCAGTTCTTGCCCAAAGCAACCCTTAACCCTGCCACCCTCCTGCCAGACCCAGAGCTGGAAGCTCCCCTCCACGAATGTACTGAGATCCTAGCTCAAGTCCACTGCATTTGCTGGGACTTAACTGACCAACCTTTGTTAAATGCAGACATTGTCTGGTACACAGATGGCAGCAGCTTCATCAAGGATGGGTGCAGGTACGTGGGGGCCACAGTTGTGACTGAGACCGAGACTGTTTGGGCAGAACCTCTTCCAGCAGGCACTTCTGCACAAAAAGCTGATTTGATAGCCCTCACAAAGGCTTTGATTCTGGGGAAAGGACTGAGACATAATGTCTATACTGATAGCTGGTATGCCTTTGCCATGGTGCATGTCCATGGGGCAATCTACCAAGAGCGAGGACTGCTCACAGCAGAAGGTAAGATGGTCAAGAACAAAGATGAGATATTAACTCTGTTAGCAGCTCTCTGGCTCCCACAGGAAGTGGCAGTAATGCACTGCCCATGACACCAGCGACAAGACCCCCCCGGGGCCAGAGGAAACAGACAAGCTGACCAAGTGGCCAAAGAAGTAGCCCAGGTACCAGAAGCTACACTGCTCATCCAAAGCCCAGATCCAGGCCCTCCTTGCCTGCCTGACAAACCACTCTACACACCAGAAGATCTCCGATGGATAGAGCAGATCCTGATAGCTCATACCCCGGATATGGTGGCACACTTGTGACAGAAAAACCATCCTCC
>CAUYTI010017081.1:0-29611 GCA_963575145.1 Galago senegalensis
CCCGGACCCGCCAAACAACAATGACGGCTGCAACCAAAAAATAGCCGGGCATTGTGGCGGGCGCCTGTGGTCCCAGCTACTTGGGAGGCGGAGGCAGGAGACTCGCTTGAGCCCAGGAGTTGGAGGTTGCTGTGAGCTGTAATACCACGGCACTCTACCCAGGGGGACAACTTGAGGCGCTGTCTTAAAAAAAAAGAAGACGGTGGGGCCTTTGGAAGTGATTAAGTCAGACCCAGCATGAATGGGATTATAGTGCTATGGAAGATGTCATGAATCATAAAACAAGTCCTCATCAGACACTGAGTCAATATGCCAGTGCCTTGATCTTGAACTTCCCAGCCTCCAGAATTGTAAGAAATAAATTCCTTTGCTTATAAGCTACCCAGTCTATGAAATTTGTTACAGCAGCCTGAATGGGAAAATTCTGAATGGGATGGTAGTGGTAGCATTCCTAGCAAATAAATCTACCATCAAGTGGAGGGAAGGTCTGAGTAAGTAAGGCTGACATATTGGTTACCCAATGTAGCACACAATTACATGACTTACCCTAAGCTATTACCATTATCACATTCTCCAACATAAAAATTCCTCAAGTTACAGGTTTCACAGTATACTGAGTGAGAGCACACATGCACACAACCAAGTGCACACAATTCTATAGACTTACTATGAACAATGGAGCCTTGGAATGAGGTTTAATCAAATCAAACCGGCTCTTGCAACATTACAATAGTCAGGCAATCTCCTAACATCTAGCTTTTACACTCTTCAACTAGCTTGGATGACCCCTGCGCAGACAATTGTTTTCTCTGGGATTCAGATTTCTAATGATGGAGCTGTAATTTATAATATCTTATTATATGAATAAGAAAAACCCATGACTCTGATATATATTTAAAACAAATATGAAGAAGCCTAGAATAATTCCATTTTGTCTACTTCACAGAAAGTAGGTGGTGAGCAGGTGTTCTTATACTAAAAAGAGGCAAGAAAATGAAAAGAAATTGAGGTCTGGAAAATACTCCATTTGCTTAGCTTCTAACAGTAAAAGTCTTTCTTTCCAAGAAGCCAATGAAATATTTTCTAAAGGGAATGTCAGTCCGCTTGTTTAATATGCCTTAAGGCAGTGTTCTGCCTCTGCCTCTAAAATTACAGACACATTCATCTTTTCAGAATTCTTCTTCCCCCAATAAAAGATTCCCTTTTGAAGTGAATGTATCACTGAAACCGTTTGAAATCAGTCTGGTGGACCAATCCATAACCCAGAATGCCCGCCTAGGAAAAACAATAGGATCAAGCTGTACTTGCCACAAATGGCAAGCTAGGTACTCATTGTGCAATTATATAGTCTACCACTCACTTGGCTACACAGTCTCCTGCTTGGTAGCTCAGAGTATTTTCCTGTATTTGGCATCTGAAAGCAGGTAAGGATCCAGCTTGAATCCCAAGTACGAGATGTACTGAGAAACTGTTTAATCTTCAATATTTTGGACACATTTAGCATAAAGTTGTGAATATACTGAACATAAAGTCCATGTTAAAGTATAATTCTTCAAAAACGGAAAGATATTGTTATTATAGGAAAACTCAATGTTTTCAGAAAACTTACATTTCTTTATTTTTGAATGAATTTAGCACTGCACCATGGCTAATCATCTTTCCTCAAATAAATCTATTTGTATATCCTTTTACCGTGGGGTTTGAGGTTTCAAAGTAAAGAATGGGAACTTAATAAATATGTAATATTTAATTGATCTTACTTGGGACTTTGCAAAACAAAAAGCAGAAAGCTGAGAGTAGGAAATGAACAAATACACAACAGTTTTTGCTAGGGTTGGTTCAACTCCAAATCCTGAATTTCCAAGTACCTCTGATGAAAGGGAGACAGTCAAGAAGGGATGAATTAGGGAGGGAAATAGGGGCTGCCAGCAAAGCAACAGAGTTCATGAAGTTAAGAAGAGAAGCGGTCCCTGTACCTTTTTGATGCCCACTGGGTTTAACAGCCTCTGGCTTAGCTCTGCTTGATCTCTAAGGGAAAAGTCTTGGGGCAAATGGACTGAGTTGTGCCTCATCTTCCTTAAACATAAGCTTTTGGGAAGAAACTGAATAGAAAGCAATTGTGGAGGCTTATTTTCCTGAGGGCACATATATTAGAAATCAGATATAGAGACAGAGGCTATAAAGTATGATAAAAGTCCAGGCATCTCATGTCACTGCTGAGTGAACAGGAGAGGCAGCTGTAGGCTGTCTTTGTTATCCCCAGAGCTCTCTGTATCACAGGCCATTTAAGGTAACCTTCATATGGAAAATTTTCAGAGTAGGTGTGCCCACCGGAATGACAGAAAAGTCTTCAAGATACTGCTATGGATATCCCAGCTTTGACAACGCTTTCCGGTGAGCTTAACCTCTAAAGAGGCTTAGGCTTTCTGCAAAGCTAGTAATTAACAGAACACTGATAAATCTCCATGCATCTTATTCCTGGGGCAATTAAGGGGGAAAAAGCACCAAATATGATTATCGTTTTTCCTTGTATTATGGCCTGTTTCCATTTAAACTGTGGGGCAAATCAAGACAAAAAAAGAGCAGTACAAACTGTTTCTGTTGGCTCTTCCCTCTTGGAATATATTTAGTGTAATTTCTTCTGTAGTAGTCCCACCTTACCTTCAGGGAATTTTGTTCCAAGACCCTTAGTGGCCAGTTGATATGTGAAGATTTAGATGGTACTGAACTCTCTATATATGTTTTCTCCTACACACAAATATTTCTGATAAAGTTCAATTTATAAATTAAGCAAAGTTAAGAGATCAACACCAGTAAGACAGAACAATCATAACAATGTACTATAAAAATTATGTGGCTATGGTCACTCTCTCAAGATGTCTTATTGTACAACTGACAGGGCAGAAAGCAAAACCTTGGGTAAGCATGGTCTACTGTATTTTGCAGTTAGCAAAAACAAAATGCAAATACTAGGTGATGTGCCAAAGGTTTTATTGCTATTTAGTGTCTTCTCTCTCCTGAATACAATGATCTTTGCTTTTTAAGTTACCTAACATTGCTTTCCACATAAAATTTTTATTAAATATTCCAGATGTTATATTGACATACAGGTGGAAATATATTCCTAAAGCATTAATCATTTGACTTAAGATTTATCTGCTATTGATAAACAATTAATGAACAAGTGGTTTGTCCGCCAATTTAGAACTTTACTCTTTTTTTTTCTGAGACAGAGCCTCAAGCTGTCCCCTGGGTAGAGTCCCGTGGCATCACATCTCACAGTAACGTCCAACTCCTGGGCTCAAGCGAGTCTCCTGCCTCCATCTCCCAAGTAGCTGAGACCACAGGCGCCCGCCACAATGCCTGGCTATATTTTTGGTTGCAGCCATCGTTGTTTGGCGGGACCGGGCTGGATTGGAACCCGCCACCTTAGGTGAATGTGGCTGGTGCCTTAGCCACTTGAGCCACAGGCGCCGAGCCTATCCCCAACTCTTAAATCAACTTAGAGAAATCCTAACTACCTTACTTATGTCAGTAAATTTTCCCACAATAAGCATTAGGGTCTGTTTTCTTTTAAACATTATCTATCATCCAGTAACAATTCCTCCTAAAAAAAACCTCTCTCTAAATACCGGCTACTTATTTTCCCATGGCAATGTTTCTTACACTGCCTCTTAACATTCATTCATCCAGTAGTCATTCCCCAAAGCCTCTCTCTTCCAAACCCATAGGAAACATGGCAGGGCCCAAGAGGGCTTCAAATTCCTCCAAACTATACTCTAGGAAGCTCAGGTAAAACCCCTATCCTGGCCAGGCACAGTGGCTCACACCTGTAATATTAGCATAATATTATTCTGAGAGGCAGAAATGGGTGGGTGGGTTGCCTGAGTTAGAGAACAGCCTGAGCCAGAGCCAGACCTTATCTCTAAAAATAGCCTGGTGTTGTGGTGGGCTCCTGTAGTCCCAGCTACTCAGGAGGCTGAGACAAGAGAATTACAAACCCAGGAGTCTGAGGTTGCTGTGAGCTATGACACTAGGGCACTCTACCAAGAGTGACAAAGTGAGACTGTCTGAAAACAAACAAATAAAACAAACAAAATCCCTATCCTATTCTCTTCTTACACCTACTATTTCCAGTTCCTTCTTACCCGTCCACTTTAGCATCTACCATCTTTATAAATACTGCTTTGATCCCTCCTCTAAGAGCTTCACATCTTTAAACCAAACTAAGGCCTGCTTTCCCCCAGCTAGATCCCTATCCCACACACTAACAGGTCTGGCTACTCACCTTTTCCCACTACCAATCCTCCCTACTTCCACCTACTTCACAGCCTGCCCTGACCTGTTCATGACAATTTCTCCAGTCCTAGAAAGCTTTGCCTTAATTTTGCATATCAGCTCTACTATTCATTGTCCTATAGAAACACATACAGCTACTGAAATTTCAGTCCAGTTACCTTGCACTTTCATTCTTTCATTCATTCAACATAAGCTTTATCTCAAGCACAATGGTGGATAAAAACAGGCAGATCCCTGGTCTTAAAAGAGAGAACCAAACAAGCAAATAATCACACTTGTAAACAGAAAATTCCAAATAAGGGAAGTGTTTGCAGCGACAGGAATATCAAGGGCATATTCAAAGACTATGGGACTTGTCTGGGGTGAGGGAGTTAAGCCAGGGCTGAAGGGGAGAAATGTTGAGAATGTGTGGTGTCTCAATGCAGGTGTCTCAACCCTGACCCTGTGGTAGGAAGAAAAATCACACACAGTTAACACTAAAAGAACACGGTAGCTGGATGTAGAGACTGGGCCCCACAAGATGAACAGCAGCCAGGGAACCAGACTGGGACTGTTACTAGGAATCACATATTCACAGCTCCTATTATGAACCCCCATACTGTCTATTACTTTATTATCATCTATAGTGAGAAACTTGACTATTCACTTACTGAATAACTTGCATGCTTCAATAGGAATATGATGAAACTATTGAAGAAATAAGCAGTGTGGCAGGCAAACCCACCAGATCACATTAATGATTTTCTACCATTCTCACCCTCAGATCTGTGGTTTAAAAATATGACTACACATCAGATCAGCTAGGAAGCCAGTAAGATCAATGATGCTCTGGCCAACAGAGATAGTGACTTAACTGGTAGGAGATGGAGCTCACCTAGGCAAACGGGTTTTAAACAGCTCCCCAGAGATTCTAATGTAGAATCAAGAGAACAACTTGTCTCGGCTCTCCTAACAAACTTTTCAGAAAAAAGCCTTTGGTTTTGTCACATCCATTCCATAAAACATTAGACAATTCCCCACCTGATGCCTCACAGATTCAACCCAACTTCCAGGGTACCCAAACTCATCTGAATAGCAAAATCTCAAATACTAAATAAATTCATTCTTCTTGTACCCTTTCAAACAACCAAGCTTGCATCAAAAATGGCCTGGGTACTCTAGCTGAAAATCTAGTATGTGGGCAAGGGAGTAAAAATCCATAAAGTGGCAGATAAAATGAAAAGATGGGTGACTTTCCGTCAAGGGAGCAGGTTCTCTCCATGCCCATTAAAAAAGGAAACAGAGAAAAGAAAACCACTGTATTCATGCTTGCTTGTTGGGGCTAAAATGCTTTTGAGAATCTGACACACATGAGCAGACATGGAGGGAGTCCCGGGAAATCAGAAGAGGGGAGTGCATTCAAACAGCTCTGCAAGTTGCTGGCAAACTACAGTTATAGGAACTTAATCCAAGCCAAATATAGGTTAACTCTTACCCTACTAAAATCTCCTGAATTTAAGTAGAGAGACTCTGGGTAAAGTTTATGCTTTGTTATATAAGAAAATTACCAGCCAATGTTAACTGTACTAATAGGACGTTACTGCTAATGCTGGTTATATACAGAAATAAGGTTTATGATAACTTAAAAACCAAACATACCTTATAAATGAATAATTTTAGATTTCACCAGCTACTTGGACTTATCTGTGCATCTGTTCATCGTCAGGCTGTTGTGCATCCATGATAACAAATGTTTAAATTAAAGCACATGGAAATTTCAATGTTAAATAGACAGTTTTACATACAAAAAAAAAAGACTTGATTACCAAAATTTATCTCAAAAGCAAAGATGCAATGTAATTTTCACCTTTTCTATTTTAAAACTAAGCCATTCTAAGAACGATTTACAAGTGACACAACGACAAAAATTTGATTAGAGGTCTAAGAACTTTCTGTTCTAAGATGAACCTGGGCCACCTGGAAATCACATCATTCTGGCACCATCATCTGAATGCCAGAAGTGCCTTTAATTACCCATCCCACTTAATGCCCACAATCTCTTCACTGTTACACTTATTCAGCCACTGACCAGTGTATAAAAAGACTGGTGTGAGAATGAATTACTGGGCTTCTTAATGCTTTTACCTCCCGTTAGCTAAAGGTTGGACACTTGGCATTGTGCCTAAACTATGTAACATGTGTATCTGTCTGCCTGACACGGGTGTCATATGGAGTCTGGAATGAATGAATGAAAAGAAAAACAATGTCTGCTTAGCCAATGCCTTCAGCCTCTGATACTTCTAAGTTCAAACATATGCGAAATGTTGTTGTTTCTTTAAATCTGTGAACAAGAACATTCCATTCCCCTTTTGAAGACATAATTTAAAACACATTTCATTCATATTTTTATTTCCTTCCCAAACACAGATACACTTTGGGGAAGAGGGGGGATGACTTAAAAATGTCTTCCAATAGAAATCCTTCTTTTAAAAGCTGAATTCTTACAAATGCATTCTGCTCTAAAATCATCATTAAGGCACTAGAGTATGTCTTTATATTCATTATTAACTTATAAATCTTAGAGCAAACAGAAATAATGCAAAATTAAATCATCACATATCAGGCATCTTTTTCTATTTCTCTCTATGTGGTACTCACTAGTTATTTCTATAAACTCAGCAACTTAATACTTCTAAAATAATTTCCTTTAGTTTTTAGTGTTTCATCCAATTGATAACCTTAAAACACTAAACTACCACTTCTTACTAAACTTTTTTTAAGTAATGAGACTGGCTACGTTCAAAGGAAAAAAGTTAAAATACCTCCTGAATATACTAAAGCCATCTTTTTAGGAGTTCTTGCTCTCCAAGGACTGGATTGGCTACTGCTACCCTGAAGAGACGAAGCTGCCCCTTCTCTTTGCATACATAGCCCCACTTCCTTTTCTCCATATTCTACCACATAAAACCCTCATCAGATGAGCTGCCCAACTTTGCACTTCCCAACTTCCAGAATAAGCCAATTGAACTACTTCTTTTCTATAAAGAAAAGATTACCTTGCCTTGGTTATTGTGATAGATATTCTGCTACTGTGACACAAAATGGACCAAGGCCCACACTACACAGTACATTCAGTGGACTCATGGTAAGTGGACAGACAAAGGAGTATTACAGTATGCTGCAATGTATCAGGACTTCCTAAGGAATAGCCTAACACTGCTCCACATCATAAAGATCCACTTGACTGAAATCTCTGCGGTGGGGGAAGGACGCTGACAAGATGCTGTAAGATATTTTAGAAATAAATACTATTAGAAAGAAGGCTTGCATGCAGGAATTGAAACTTAGTGATTTATTCTATCTGTCCTACAAAAGGTTAAAAGTGTGAGAAAATGTTATCCGTTCAAGAAAGGTGGCTTTCAAGTATAAAACAACAGATATAAATAGATGCAAATACATGAATGATGAAAAATTTATTTTCATTTCTTTTCGGTTGGTTAACACAGTTAAGTTACTCACTGCCATGGGAAGTTAAATTACTGGATAGAGTTCTTACTTCTACTTGCAAAAAAGGATGCCACTGCTATTTTTCCTCCAAACTTCTGTGCTTTCATAGTACATTACCACCACTCATTTGTCAAATTTTTTTTTTCTTAAATAGCTAATGAGCATTATCAAAGTGTAATCCTTCTTCACAGTATGACCAATGCTCAATATAAGAGAGCATACTTAAGGCTCAGCACCTGTAGCTCCAGCAGCTACGGCGCCAGCCTCGTACACAGAGCTGGTGGGTTTGAATCCAGCCTGGCCCTGCCAAACAATGGTAACAACAACCAACCAAAAAATAGCCAGAGTTGTAGCAGGCACCCGTAGTCCCAGCTACTTGGGAGGCTGAGGCAAGAGAATCACTTAAGCCCAAGAGTTGGAGGTTGCCTTGAGCTGTGATGTCACAGCACTCTACCTAGGGCGACAGCATGAGACTCTGTCTCAAAAAAAAAAAAAAAAAAAAAAAAGAACAAACTTAAAAGGTTTGATTTACTCCTTCAATGTGTAATTAGAACAGAAACAAGTAACTGATTTCTCCAAAGGAAGCAAAAACCAGATTCCCTTTTGTTCCCTACCAAATTTCTGTAAAGGCAAAGTCTGAGAAACCAGCATTAAGGTAAATTTTTCAAAACAACACAACTACCACTCCTCCTCACTCTCCATTTCATGCAACTCAAATTACTATACCGTTCCACTTTCAATGCACTTTCCGGACGGAGCTTTTTCTATCCTCATTTTTAAATGGGAATAATAAGAGACATCTTCATGGTGACTGTAAAATTTTTATAAATAAAAATCATCTCTAAAATGCCTTGTTCTGGGCCTGGCTATAATGAACACTCAATAAATGGTTATTATCCCACCTCCCACTTTAAATCAAAGTACAGCTCACCTGAGCTTAGTTTATCACAATGGGTGTCAAAGTTCATTCTTCCACTGTCACAGATTATACCATTCCCTTCTGGGCTATGGGCCAGATCTAAAGTCTTAACTTCACGATCCATTTCCATGTAGCGATGGTGTTTCTAGACATTCGCCAGAGGCACCCTTTGCCTAGACGGCTCTCTCTGGACCCCAGTTGAACCTCTGGAGTCATTTGTATTAATTATATCTTCAAAGTCTCATTTCTTGCATTGAGACTCAGCAAATATTTACTAAATATCTCCTATATACCAGGCTGGATTTATTAGCCTCCCTGACAAGAGAAGTGACGGCTAGGAACCTGTGAACAATTTGAACTTACACTTTGGTCAGGTTTCACTATACAAGTTTATTTTGTTGATTTCTCACTTCCAACACACTTGCTTGTATGTTTTCAAGAAATTCTCTCAGAATAACTTCACAAATGAGAAAATATGAGCGGTCCAGTGACGGTAGTGAACTTTTAAGACACTGGCTGGTGACAGTGCAGGAAATCTCATCTAGATCTTCTAGATATGTATCTCCTTTGAAGCTCTATTTATTTATTTTTAAATACCATGCTAGCTCATTCTCTACAATTAATTACATACTTAAATCTGAAATATTTATAGCCATACACCTCTCAGAACATGCTTTAATATTTTTCTGCTCTGGTCAAGCTATGGTTACAGATTCAGTTGCTTTAAACACTGTTTATTAATGCAGTTGTGATTATAGTTCTAGTTCCATGTAGGTCGTCAAGATTTCTACTGTCAGTGCTTGCATGTACTGCCACTGTTACTACAACAATATCTCACTGTGAATGCTTATAGTACACAGCAAAAGTATATCAATAAACAAACCATTCAACACACACATCTTTGTGTTGAAACCAAACTGTCCCTGTCCTCAAGGGATGGACAGGGATAGGTGTGTCAAGACAATTCTGTTAAGCATTATTTTTAAATGTTAAAAACAATGGCCATAAGCTCGGATGAAAGCAAGGAATACCAACTTTGTGCTCGCAGATGACTAAGAGGTTCACAAAGAAAATGAAATGGAAGCCTTCAAGTTTAGTGAATTAGGTAAACCAAGAGAACAATGGTAACAGAGGGGAATATCAATGTGAGGTTAGAATAAGTAGTAAAGGAACTTTAGGCACATTATCACCAGAAAGGAGTATAGGTATTACCTAAATATCTGGGTTACTGGGAAACTAAAAGCATATATGCCAGGTGGTGATGTCTCAAGTAAAAAGAACAACATCTCTGTAGCCAAATTTGTTTTGCATGAAAAATGATTATATGGGCCAGGAGGCTCATCCCTATAATCCTAGCATTCTGGGAGGCCATGAAGGGTGAACTGCTTGAGCTCAGGAGTTCAAGACCAGCCCAAGCAAGAGTGAGACCTCATCTCTACTGGGGAAAAAAAACCCTGCGAAATTAGCCAAGCACTGTGGTGGGCACCTCCCAGCCACTCAGGAGGCTGAGGCAAGAAGATTACTTGAGCCCACAAATTTGAGGTTGTTTTAAGCTCTCACCCACGGCAACAAAGACTTTGTCTCAAAAAACAAAAAGAAATCGCAGTGTACCCTTCTAGGTCCACAGTCTTTCTTAGTCCGAACCATAAAAAACCCTAAAAATAATGAGTAATGACTGTTTGTCCAGTTCTCCCAATGATCTATGTAACAAGTACCACTCTGAATGCAGAGAGGGAAAAGAAACTGACTTCCTACATTGCAAATCTTGGAGGGAGCAGGGCTTAATTCTCTCAGAATTCGTTAAGAAAAGGCTGTCAGGTATAAGAACTTGTCTTTGCGGTTATCTTAGTACCACACACAAAACTCAACCTGAGGTTGCGCTTGCATCTGAAAGGTAGTAAGTAAATGAATGGTAAGAAACTTTCAGGGCTGTCCCATTATCCTCTCCTAAGTATGAGGTGGGAAAAAGCAGTAAGGTATGCTATTTTCCACAACCTGTAAAGTATTTGCAAATAACTTAATTGCTAAGCCTAGCAGATGATGTACTTATTTAAATCAATGTTTCTGTAGCTCACAATACACAAATTAGAGAGTTAGAGCTAAGACTGACTGCTCAGAATGCTAGTAAGTTTAAGCCTTTCAGAAACCAAAAGCCACAAAATGTTTAGGTGACTTGCCCCCAGGTGACTGCCCCACACAGTGCAGAGGGCAGAGGCCACAGGCCACATGGAACCCAAAATTTCCATGTACTACCTTTTGCAAACTACCTGTCCTCTTTTCAATCTACAGTACCCAACTTCAAAAAAAAAAACCAAAGAAAATGTCTATCTTCCTTGAGTAGTAGTTAGCCTTAGGGAAGAAAAGGCATTCCTTTACAGTGCTTCCTGAAGTCGGAGTTTCTATTCTCTTGAACCACAGTATTCTAACAACAGTTTCTCTGGTTATGTTTCAATATCAACTTTTTTAAAGTCAGAAAATACTGTATCCTCAAATGTGTTTGCTGTGTTATTGACATTGTTGTAGTCAATGAGGAACCCTGGTTACTACTAGAAGCAATATTGTCTGTGCTAAGACTATCTAATTTATGATATCCAATTTTGTAGTAATTTTTAAAAAAATTAATGCTAAAAATATAAAGCCATCTCCATCTTCTATAAAACAATATTTTATAAATCCAACTTTAATTGTATTTTATTTTTCACTTACACCTTTGCTTTACCACAGGGAAAAAGCAAAGACTGAATGTACTGGGCTCATGAAAATAAGTTACTTTCTACTATGCTACAGGTTGTTTCTTCCCCTCACCCTCCAATCTTGCTCTGTCACTATGGTTACAGTGCAGTGGAATGAACTATCATAGCTCACTGCAACCTTCAACTCCTGGGTTCAAGCAATCCTCCTGCCTCAACCTCCTAACTAGCTGGGACTATAGGCACCCACCACCACACCCCAGCTAATTTTTTCTATTTTTTGTAGAGACAGGATTTCACTCATGTTCGGGCTGGTTTCAAGAAATCCCTCCCTACAATACTCAGCTTCCAAAGTGCAAGAACCAGCCTGAGCAACACAGCAAGACCCCATCTCTACAGAATAGGGGGGCGGGGATGTGCCTATAGTCCTAGTTACTCGGGAGGCTGAAGCAGGAGCTTCACTTGAGTCCAGGAGATTATGGACGCACAACCTATGATCATGCCTCTGATCATATTGTGGGTGGCATAGTAAGAAGTCTGTGTCTTCAAAAAGAAATAAAAATAGAATCATTAGTGCTATAAAGAAAAAGTAATTAAGCCATATAGTTAAAAAGTAGTTAACAAGAGCAAAACCTATCATGCTTGAGGAAAAAAAAATTAAGGGGAGTTAAGTCCAGTCCCCTTCTACCCACACTTCTTCACAAGTCTGCAAAACAGACTTCCTGGTTTGTAACTGGGGAAAAGCATCCAAATCTGCTTAAGGGCAGGGGGCCGTTCCATCAGGTCTATTATACCACGGTTGGTAAGAGGCAGATGACCTATACAGCCACATGTACTTCTGCTAGCTGCAGCCTAACCAAAGCTGTGCTTAACTTAGCAGGACACATCATCATAGTAGATCTGAACACACTTATGCAAAATCAGTTTCAGGCAAACTCCAAGATAGTAGATGTTTAAAAGATTATAACACGCTTATTAACACCTTCCATATTAACACTTCTGTGCATAAACTATGTTAGAAAAAAATTGTGTTAAGTTAAAATGTCTGCAAAAAGCAATTCTCCATCTATAAGATGAATCTCTCTCTACATGACTGGAAAAAGCAAAACAAAAGAGATACTTTCCAAAAAGGCACAGCTAATTCTCCGATGAGAATAATCTACAAGGGCTTAAATGCGCTGCTCCACTAACACTCCGAATGCCGCGTGTACATTTTTCCTCACACGAAATTCTCTTTTAAGGGGCTTCTCAGTGAAACACTAATAGAAATTTTCCATTAGGCTCGGTGCCTGTATATAGCTCAATGGGCTAGGACACCAGCCATACACTGGAGCTGGTGGGTTCAAATCCAGCCTGGGCCCGCCAAGCAATAATGATGACAACTACAACCAAAAAAAAAAAAAAAAAAAGAGCCAGGCGCTGTGCTGGGCGCCTTTAGTCCTGGCTACTTGGGAGGCTGAGGCAAGAGAACAGCTTAAGCCTAAGAGTCGGAGGTTGCTGTGAGCTGTGACACCACAGCACTCTAGGGTAACAGTTTGAGACTCTGTCTCAAAAAAGAAAAAAAAGAAAATTTTCTATTAACTTTCTCCCCATCTTCCCACAAAATGCAGGTAAGTCATTTTACTTCTTACCAAGAAAAACACGCAGCTTTTGCAAAACTGTCCTGGCTTTTGGTCAATATCCATGAACTATATCCAGATGAATTAGGAAATGTATGGTCTTGCTATGGTTTAAATGTTGTGCTGCCTCCAAAATTCATGTTCAAACTTAATACCCACTGCAACCCATATTAAGAGGTGGGGCTGTTAGGCAATGATTTGGCCATGCAAGCTCTGCACTTGGATGCAATCAGTGCCTTGAAGGACGGGAGGCACTAACAAGGGGCTTTTGCCCTTCCATCTTCCACCGTGCAGAAGCAGAGAGCAATCTTCATCAGACACAACCTGCTGGTGTCTTGATCTTTAAACTTCCCCTACTCCCAACCTGTGAGGACTACCTACATTTCCGTCTTTTATCAATTACCCAGTCTCAGGTATTTTGTTACAGCAGCATGAACTGTGTAACTCCTGTATAACAGCATAACTCCTTAGTCCATAATACACTATCATATCCTTGCTGAGAGGTGATCTTAGGCCCCCACAGCTTCTGCTTTTCATCATCAAAGTCACTTATATGCCATGTGGTCAATACATGCTTTACTGACCAAAAGCTTGGACAGTATGGCAAAGGGCAGATTTATACAAGATGGCTCTGATGCACAGAAGTGCTCAGGATACAGAAAAAGTACTCAAATAACCTCTTTAACTTGTAAGCAGTTTGAATTCCACCTGAGAGGTTCATTTTCAAGTGTTATCATTGTGCTGCATTCTGCATATGAAGATGAAAGTCGGGAAGAAATTTAACCCTATTGATATAATTTAATGGATACTTCATACTCCTTCAACATATTTGCTCCTCTTTTTAAAGAGAATGTATGCAAGATCTACCTTTCAGTTGGACAGCTGATGGCAAAGACAAATTTGAGATGTAACTGTAAAGGGAGGAAAAAATGACAAAAATTTGTCAGCCCTCAAGCTAGAATTATACTGCTATACTTGATTTCCAGATGGCAATTTATAGAAAACTCAAATAGCTACAATAAAAAGTCTACATTAAAAAGCTGCAAGAGAAGGCCAGGCATGGTGGCTCTTTAATTCTAGCATGCTAAGAGGCCTAGGCTAGAGGACTGTTTGAGCCCAAGAGTTTAAAACCAGCCTGAGCAAGAGCCATCATTATTAACAACAGAAAAATTAGAAGTAAACAATTCTTAAGTTTTAAATTGCACACCATTCCGAGCAGCACAATGAAACCTTGCCCTGTCCCTCTCCGTCCCACTGGTTAACGTAAATCATCCGTTTGTCCACCGTATCCATACTATATATCCGCTATCTGCACATTAGTCACTTTTTTTTTTTTTGGAGAGAGAATCTCTCTCTGTTGCCTTGGGTAGAGTGCCATAGCTCACAACAACTGGCAGGCTCAAGTGATTCTCCTGCCTCAGCCTCCTGAGTAGCCAGGACTACAGGCGCCCACCACAACACCCAGCCGGTTTTTCTATTTTTAGTAGAGACAGGGTCTCCCTTTTGCTCAGGCTGTTCTCAAACTCCTGAGCTCAATAGACCACCCACCTCAGCCTCCCAGAGTGCGAGGATTATAAGTATGAGCCACCACACCCATTTTACTTAAGAATAGTCTCAAACTCCCAGAGTTGTGGTGCTGGTATATTGTTATAAAAGTTTTATTGTAATAGTTGTCATTGTTAATCTCTTATTGCACTTAATGCATAAATTGAACTTTATCTGGCTCGGTGCCTGTGGCTCAAGTGGCTAGGGCACCAGCCACATACACCTGAGCCAGTGGGGTCAAATCCAGCCCAGGCCCGCCAAACAACAATGATGGCTGCAACCAAAAAACAGCCAGGCGTTGTGGTGGGCGCCTGTAGTCCCAGCTACTTGGGAGGCGGAGGCAGGAGAATTGCTTGAGCCCAGGAGCTGGAAGTTGCTGTGATCTGTGACACCACAGGACTCTACCTAGGGCAATAGCTTGAGGCTCTGTCTCAAACAACAACAACAACAAAAAACTTTATCACAGACACATATGGATAGGAAAAAGCAGTGTATATAGGGTTTGGGATGAACCATGGTTTTAGGCCCCTATCACCTACGGGTAACAGAAGACTACTGTTTATCCCTAAGATTCTGGAACAGAAATACAGATACACAACAATGAAAAACCAATTTATAGTAAGAAAACTAAAACCCAAGAATTAAAACAAGGCAGTATCCTCAAACATGGTTTTAGAAACTGACTTTAAAAGGCTCATAATGTATACATTATTCTTTCACTGGCTTTTTAAAAAATATACTTAGTTCTAGCCAGGTACAATGGCTTACAACTACAACAAAAATAACAAAAACCCTCACCAAACAAACAAACAAAAAAATACCCCCTACTCCTCTACTCAACACAACAGATAATCAAAGACAAAGGACGAAAAGCACAAACTGACTGCATTAAACCAAGGAAGGGAATGTCACAGTCCAATTATTATAACTTAAGAAAGCATACCCCAGAAGATGAAAACCCTTGAATGGTACAGTAACACAGATAATAAATTCAGGAGGGTTTCAAATAGCTAACACACATTTATTTTATTTATCTATTTTTTTGAGACAGAGCCTCAAGCTGTCCCCTGGGTAGAGTACTGTGGCATCACAGCAACCTCCAACTCCTGGGCTCAAGCGAGTCTCCTGCCTCAGCCTCCCACAGGCACCCACCACAATGCCCAGCTATTTTATTTTTTTGGTTGTAGCCGTCTTTGTTGTTTGGCAGGCCCGAGCTAGATTTGAACTCACCACCTTAGGTGCATGTGGCTGTCACCTTAGCTGCTTGAGCCACAGGAGCTGAATCAGCTAACACATATTTAATATGAATGTATTAAACTATGACATGTACCCTGAAAATATATAAATCTATTATGTAATTTTTTTAAAGTCATGTTTAACCTTACTGGTAAGAAAAATATACATTAAAACAAATACTGTTTCCCACTCTATAGATTCCACCACCCACTAAATCTGGTAACAACAAATGCTGATACCACGTAAAAAACAAACAAACAAACAAACACAGGAATTCTGGTATCTACTACCAATTCTAAATACTGCAGCAGCAAGCCCACTCCTGACCATTCAGCAATTCCACTTAGAAGTACCTAAAGAAGCTTGCCTAATTGTTATCAAGAGACATACATTTACAAAGATGCTCACAATAGTGCCATCTGTAACAGAAAGAAGCAGAGGCAATGCAATCTACAATTTAGCTGAAGAACGGATAGGCTATATTTTACCCCATGAAATACTATCAAACAGTTAAAATGTGCAAGCCAGATCTAGTGTCAACATCATTGTATCTAAAATAATGCTGAGTCGGCGCCTGTGGCTCTGTGAGTGGGGCGCCAGCCCCAAGTACCAAGGGTGGTGGGTTCAAACCTGGTCCCAGCCAAACTGCAACAAAAAATAGCCGGGTATTGCGGTGAGCGCCTGTAGTCCCAGCTGCTCAGAAGAATCGCTTAGGCCCAGGAGCCGGAGGCTGTCATGAGCTGTGACACCAAAAAAACCCCCAACCAACCAACCAAATAAATTGGAGGTTGCTGTGAGCTATCATGCTACAGCAATCTACCCAGGGTGACAGCTTGGGACTCTGTCTCAAAACAAAAAAAAGATATAAATGTTCTGTATCAGGAATAAAAGAAGAGACATCACTACAAGTAGAACCGACATTAAAAGGATAAGGGAGAAATTATGAACAACTCTATACCCTTTACCTAGTAAATAAACTGATTTGTGCTTCACAATTAAAACAAAAATATATACCCCAAGATGGCCTTTCTTCCACTCCCCACCATTGTTTTCTTTTGAGGACGGGGCATATGTCCTCTAAGTTTGTCTCTGATTAACAGACCCTTTTTTTTGAGTGGCTCATTCTGTGGCCTAGGATAGACTGCCCTGGCATCAGCTTAGCTTAAACACTTGGGTTCAGGAATCCTCCTGTCTCAGCCTCCCAAGTAGCTGGGACTACAGGTGCCTGCCACACCGGCTCTTGCTCTGGCTAGTCTCTTACTCCTGAGTTCAAGGGATCCTCTCACCTCAGCTTCCAAGAGTGCTAGAGTTACAGGCTATAGCCACTGCACCACCCCCTACAATTTTCTTTTTTAAAAGACAAGGTCTTGCCTGCCTCAGCCTCCATTACGGGCATGGTCCACCACTCTCAGCCAGATGACCTTTCTTTATAAGAATAAAAAAATTCCACACCATCTCTAGGGGATAGGAGAAGGACCATTTCTCACCTCAGTGTTATATAAGGTAAGTATTATCAGAATACTAAAACCAGTCAGAGATAATAAGAGGATCAATCTTTCAAGAATATGAACCCAAATTATCAGTAAACTGAACCTTGCAATGTATAAAAAGAATAATATATGGTGACCAAATGAGGTTTACCCCATAAATGCAAAGCTGGTTCAATACTTGGGAAAATAAAAATCAATATGATTCACTATGTCAACAGATTAAAGAGAAACTACACAATCACCTCCATAGATACTTTAAGGAAGCATTAATAAAATTCAATAGCAGTTCAAAGCAATAACTTTTAAAAATTCAGCTCCAACCAAAACTTTTTGTAATACTGTACTGGCAGTTCCAGCCTATGCAATTAAAAAAAAAACACACACACACACACATAAAAGGCACACAGAATGGAAAAGACGACACAGACTATCTTCACTAACACTTTACATAATGGGACAGCATCAATACACAGAATCTTTCCAGGCAGGCATAGGGGCTTGCACCTATAATCCTAGCACTTCGGGAGGCCGAGGCAAGAGAATTGTTGGCACTCAGGAGTTCCTAGACCAGTCTAAGCCAGACTAAGGCCTCACTTCTCCTAAAAATCGAAAAGCCAGCTAAGCCCAGTGGTGCATGCCTCTAGCTCCAGCTACACAAGGGGGTTGCGTGAGCCCAGGAGTTTGAGGTTTCAGTGAGCTATCATGACACCACTCAGGGTACTCTAGCCTAGATTACAGAAACCGTTTGCCCTCCTCCCCAAAAAGAACATTTCTAGGGCGCCGGCCCCATATACCAAGGGTGGCCCGTTCAAACCCGACCCCAGCCAAACTGCAACAAAAATAGCCAGGCATTATGACAGGGGCCTATAGTCCCAGTTATTCAGGAGGCTGAGGCAAGAGAATCACCTAAGCCCAAGAGCTGGAGGTTGCTGTGAGCTGTGACGTCACAGCGCTGTACCAATTCTATCTCTTAAAAAAAAAAAGCATTTCTATCATTACAGATGGCTCTTCTGTACTTCATACAGACTCCATGCAATCCTGTGAAAATCCTCGCCAATTTCATAGGAACTGAAAGGCTGATTCTAAAATTTACATTAAAAAAGAAAGGATCTAGGAAAGTCAAAACAATTTTGGGGTGGGGGAATTCCCAAGTTGAAGGGCTGATGTTACTTGGTGTCATGATTTGTCTAAATTATTTATAATTTTCAAGACAGTGTGATTTTGGCAAAAGATCAGAAAATGAAATAAAATAGTTAAAAAATTCACTTATATAGTCATCATTCATTATGATCACATACGGTCACTGAATTTCTTATTTTTTGGCAGGGACTGAGTTTCACTATGTTACCCTCAGTAGAGTGCCATGGTGTCACCACACACAGCAACCTCAAACTCTTGGGCTTAAGCGATTCTCTTGCCTCAGCCTCCCAAGTAGCTGGGACTACAGGCACCCACTACAATGCCCAGCTATTTTTTGGCTGCAGTTGTCATTGTTGTTTAGTGGGCCTGAACTAGGCTCGAACCCACCAGCCTTAATGTATGTGGCTCGCACCATACTCACTGAGCTATGGGCACTGAGCCTGGTCATTGAATTTTTGACAATAATGCCAGTGTAACCTGATGGAAGAAAATCTTTTCTATACATGGTGCAGAAAAAATTGGGGCATCCACATAACAAAAATTAAGAACCTCGATCCATACTTCACTCCATATACAAGAATTTAAAATGGATCAAAGATCAAAATATGAAACCTCAATCTTATTGTAAAACTTCTAAGAAAACATAAGACAAAAATCTTTATGACCCTGGTTTAAGCAAAGATGTTTTAGATAAACATAAAAAGCCTAAACCATAAAAGAAAAAAACTGATGCACTGGGTTTCATAAAAATTGCTCTTCAAAAGACACCATTAAGAAAATGAACACAGAATAGGTGAAAATATTTCCAGAACACCTATCTGATTAAGAATGCACACACACACACAAAAAAAATCAAAGCTCAATAATAAATAAGAAACAGGCAAAAAACCTGAATTCACAGTCTTACCATAATGGCAATTTTTTTTAAAAACCCAATAATCTAGCAATACCAAAATACTAAGGAACTAATTAATAGAAATTAGAATTCATCGTGTACTGCTGGTAAGAATACAAAATGGTGCTTTTCTGGGATGATAGAAATGTTCTTGTTTGTTGTTACTAGACTTAAATTCATTAAAATTCACAGACCCGTACACCAAAAATGGTTAAATCTTTCTATCAACATATATTTCAATAAACCCAACTTAAAAAAAAAACTTTCTCAAATTTCTAAATATTATATGTAAAACAATGCAACATTTTAGTTTTTCATTAGAAAACTACTCATTATATGTATACTGGCCGTCTGCCTGAACTCTGCAAAACAAGATGTCTAGATGTTCCATATGACCAATCTATTTCCAAAGCATGGGAAGGTACCACCCATCAGATAAGTTTCAGAAAGGGTAAAGAAATGTAAAGCAGTCCACACACCCCCCCCACCCCGCCAAAACGCTCCAGGTGTTCTATTATCTGCAAAGATATATCTACAAAGAAAGTCATCAAGAAGAATAATCAATATGAAAAGATTCTAAAAACAAAATCTTAAAAAGAGAAAGGAAGTGCTATAGAAGAGATACAGATGGTGAACTTAAAAAAAAAAAATCACAAACCTACACTCACACATACTTTCCATTTCGGGGAATTTAGGTGGAGAGAAGAATAGAAACATATGTCAAGAGAAAAAGCAAGTTCACACCCTGAAAGCCCCTCACATCAAATAAAAGGTTTACTTGTCAAGCTAACAGCCCTTTGAAGAGAATGTACCTGGAAGTTTGAAATAGTTCATTGTTTACAAACTGTAATAGGGAATTTTTCATAGATCTGTTTGTGTGGAGAAATGAGAAAGAGCTAAAAACTTCCCCCTAAAAAGGGAAAGGAAAAGGACAAGGCACACTATTTCTTTCTCTATCCCAGGAACCCTAAACAGAGCAGAGTACAAGTCATATTCCATTGGGTCCAGAGCACTAACACCCTTGGGTCATCTTCCTACTCACACAGGTGGTACAATTTGATGTGAGAGGGCCAAGGCTGGACAAGGAGTCCATGCTCTACTGCTGTTAACCTGCTCCACAACTTTGAGCCAGAAACTTAATCTCACAGGATTTTAGTTTTTTTGCATATTGTGATTGAATAAAATTACCTCTAAGGCCAGTTTCAAGGAAATTTTTCCAAGGAGAAAGATATCAGGGGAATTTAAAGGATTCTAGCTATTCTTGACCTGACATGCTATGGCATATTTCCTACTATGAATGAGGATTCAACAGTCATTTTATAAAAATCTTTATTATTTATTCCATTAGAGGATATAAGTTTTAAGTAAAAATGCAAAATGGTCCTCAACAAACCCCAAGCACAAGAAACCTGAAGAAAACTGCAAACAAGACCCAGCATAATCAAATTGCTTTAAAAAAAAAGCAATAAAATAAAATAAAAAGCAATAAAGAGAAATCATTACAGTGGTCACAGAAAAGACACATTTTATAGAAAAAAATAAGGTAAGAACGATAGCAGAGAGGGCAGTGCCTGTGGCTGAGCAGGGCACCAGCCCCATATACCTAAGGTGGTAGGCTCAAACCTGGCCCCAGCCAAACTGCAACAAAAAAACAGCTGGGCGTTGTGGCAGGTGCCTGTAGTCCCAGCTGCTCGGGAGACTGAGGCAAGAGAATGGCCTAAGCCCAAGAGCTGGAGGTTGATGTGAGCTGTGACATCAAAGCACTCTACAGAGAGAGAAAATAAGACTCTTGTCTCTTTAAAAAAAAAAGAATGATAGCAGAGTGGGCTTGGCACCCGTAGCTCAGTGGTAAGGGCGCCAGCCACATACAAGGCAGGTATGTTCAAACCCAGCCTGGGCCTGCTAAACAGCAACTGCAATAAAAAAATAGCCAGGCACTGTGGCCGGTGCCTGTAGTCCCAGCTACTTGGGAGGCTGAGGGAAGAAGATGCTTGAGCCCAGGGGAGTTCTAGGCTGTAGGGCCCTACAATAGTTCTGAAGAGCCACTGCACTCTAGCCTGGGCAACACAGCAAAACTTTGTTGAACAGAGAAATTTTATAATCACTGAAAATATCTTTTAAAGCAAAGAAACTGGAAGCCTCATACCATTGTTGGTAGAAATGTAAAACCTTGGTGCCACTTTGAAAAACAGTGGGGCAAGTTCCTCAAAAGGTTTAATAGTGACTATGTGACCTAGCAATTCCACTCCTAGGTATACTATTCAGGAGAAAAGAAAACATACATCAACACAAAATATTTATGGCAGCATTATTCATAATGCTCAAAAGATTAAAAAAAATTATAAAACAATATCCATGAACTTGAGCCTAGGAGGATGAGCACATACACAATAGATTATCCAGTCACATACAGGAATGAAGTATTGACACACACATGCTGCAACAAAATGAATCTCAGACATGATACTAGTGAAAGAAGCAAAACCTTGTCTCAAAAAAGAAAAAAAAATCCAACTTCTTTTCCTTAATAAAAAGCTCTCAGCAAACTGAAACAGAAAGGAACTCCCTAAACCTATTTAAATGACTACTACAACTATCATCATACTTAAAGGTAAGAGAATGAATTCTTTATCCCTTTAAAATAAGGACTAATAACAAGGATGTCCACTCTCAGAACTTCTATTCAACATTGTAATGGAGGGTTTAGCTGGTTTAATGTGAAAGAAAAGCATCCAAACTGGAAAGAAGTAAACTGTCTTAATTCAGTTTAAAAGTATCTACAAATTCAATGAAGCCCACCTAAAATCCCAACATGGGCTCGGCGCCTGTGGCTCAAGCGGCTAAGGCGCCAGTCACATACACCTAAGGTGGCAGGTTTGAATCCCCAGCCCGGGCCCGCCAAACAACAATGATGGCTGCAACCAAAAAATGGCCAGACGTTGTGGTGGGCACCTGTAGTCCCAGCTACTTGGGAAGCTGAGGCAGGAGACTCGCTTGAGCCCAGGAGTTGGAGGTTGCTGTGAACTGTGAAGCCATGGCACCCTACCCAGGGGGATAGCTTGAGGCTCTGTCTCAAACAAAAGAACAAAATCCCAACAGGACTTACGACTTTTACATAGAAACTGACAAGCTGGCTCGGCGCCTATAGCTCAACTGGCTACGGTGCCAGCCACGTACACCTAAGGTGGCGGGTTCGAATCCCCAGCCCAGACCCACCAAACAACAATGATGGCTGCAACCAAAAAAATGGCCGGGCGTTGTGGCGGGCGCCTGTGGTCCCAGCTACTTGGGAGGCGGAGGCAAGAGATTCGCTTGAGCCCAGGAGTTGGAGGTTGCTATGAGCGGTAATGCCATGGCACTCTACCCAGGGGGACAGCTTGAGGCTCTGTCTCAAAAAAAAAAAGAAAAAAGAAACTGACAAGCTGATTATAAGTTTTTTTTTGTTTTTTTTTTTTTTTGGAGTCAGAGTCTCACTATGTTACCCTCGGTAGGGTGCTGTGACGTCACAGCTCATAGCAACCTCAAACTCTTAGGCTTAAGTGATTCTCTTGCCTCAACCTCCCAAGTAGCTGGGACTACTGACACCCGCCACAACACCTGGCTATTTTTTTGTTTGTTTGAGACACAGTCTCACTTTCTCACCCTCAGTAGAGTGCTGGGACTACAGGAGCCCACAACGTCTAGCTGTTTTTAGAGACACAGTCTCACTCTGTCTGGCTCAGGCTGGTCTTGAACCTATGAGCTTAAAGGAATTCACCCATTTTGGCCTCCCAAGTGCTAGAATTACAGGCGAGAGCCACCAGGCCTGGACTCTGGCTATTTTTTTTTTTTTTGGTAGTTGTCATTGTTGTTTAGCAGGCTGGGGCCAGGTTTGAACCTGCCATCCTGGTGTATGTGGCCAGTGCCTAGCTGCTGAGCTACAGGCACCAAGCCTGACTGTAAAATTTTTATGGAAATCCAAGAACAAAGAATAGCTAAAATAACTTTTTAAAAAAAAGGGGGGGCAGAGCCTGTGGCTCATTGGGTAGGGCGCCGGTCCTATATACCAAGGGTGGCGGGTTGAGACCCAGCCCCGGCCAAAACTACAACAACAAAAAATTTACAGGATCTCACTCTGTTGCCCAGGAAGGGGTACAGTCACATAATCACAGCTCACTACATCAACAACCAGTTTCGTGGCTCAAGCAATCCTCCTGGCCTCAGCCTCCAGAGTACCTTAGACTTACAGGTGTATGCTACCATGCCCAGCTCATGTCTTATATTTTTTGTACAGATAAGAACTGCTATGTTGCCCAGGCTAGTCTCGAACTTTTGGCTTCAAATAATCCTTTCACATTGACTTCCCAAAGTGCTGGGATTACAGGGATAATCCATGCGGCCTGGCCCAAAATAACTTAATTAAAAAAAAAAAAAAAAGGCGGTACCTGTGGCTCAAAAGTAGGTTACCTGCCCCATATACCAAGGGTGGCAGGTGAAAACTCAACCCCGGCCAAATTGTAACAAAAAATAGCCAGGTGGGGGCAGCACCTATGGCTCAAAGGAGTAGGGGTGCCAGCCCCCATATGCCATAGGTGGTGGGTTCAAACCCAGCCCCAGCCAAAAATAAATAGCCAGGTATTGTGGCGGGCACCTGTAGTCCCAGCTACTTGGGAGGCTGAGGCAAGAGAATCACCTAAACCCAAGAGCTGGAGGTTGCTGTGAGCTATGACACCACAGCATTCTACCATGGGTGACAAAGTGAGACTCTGTCTGTAAAAAAAAAAAAAGAAGTTGGCGTTCTTATACTCACTGATTTTAAGACTTATTTTAAAATTGCATTTAGACCATAGCACTGGTGTAACAAAGACAAAAATATAAATGAAACAAAAAATATAGTCCATAAATAGACTTAACACATATATAGTCCATTAAGTGTCATTGAAATTACCAAGGCAATTCAATAAAGAAAAGATAAGCCTTTCAATAAATGGTACTGATACAAGTGGACAGCCATATGTTAAAAAAAAAAAAAAAAAAAACCTTCCCTTACTCTTACCAATTTGTATTTAAATATTACCTCGAATGGATCAAAGTCCTAAGAGCTAAAACTATAAGAAAATCTTAGGGTTAAGTTTGGCAATGAGTTTTCATATATGATACAAACATAAGGTAGAAAAAAAATACTAAATTGAACTTCATCAAAATTAGTAAGTCTGCTCTTTTTTCCCCCCTTTGGAAACAGGGTTCTACCTTCTCACCTGCTAGAGAGTAGTGGCATCATCATAGCTCACTAGAACCTCAAATTCCTGGGCTCAAGTGATCCTCCAGCCTCAACTTCCAAGTAGCTGGGACTACAGGTGTGTGCCACTGCACCTAGCTAATGTTTCTATTTTTTGTGGACATGAGATCTCAAGCAATCCTCCCAACCTTAGCCTTTCTAGTAGCTGCAACCACCATTCTCGGCTAACACTCTTAAAATACATAAACAAATGTAGGATAAAGAAACTCACAATTCAGTAATGTCAAGCAACTAAATTTAAAAATGAGTAAACGATATAAGCAAACACTTTTAAAAAATATATACAGACGACAAGCACATGAAAATACGCTCAACATTATTAGTCATTAGGGAGACACGCATTAAAACACTAGACACCCTCTAGTAGCCTAAAATTTAAAAAGTCTGACCATATCAAGGAAGAATCTGGAACTCTCATCAGAAGTTGGTGGGAATTTAATGTGTCACCTCTTTGAGGGTAAAATACCTAGCAATTCCACTCCGAGGTATTTACTCCAAGAAGCGAAAGCACGTGTCCACACAAAGACTTGTTCAGGAACATACACAGCAGCTTTATTTGAAAGAAACTAGAAACAACCCGTATGTCCAGCAACAGCCCAGTGGATATAGACATTACTGCAGATAACTCAGGCAATGGAATACTGTCCAGCAATAACAAGGAATAAACACACAGGAATCTCAAAATAAGCATGCTGACTGAAAGAAGTGAGACCAAAAAACGAATGCATACTCTATGACTGCGTAGAGGGTGACAAAAAAAGGTATACAAATTTTAAGAAAGGAAAAAAACAGTATTAAAATGGCAATGCTTAAAATATACTGGTAACAATAGATGAGTACAAGTTATGTTTGAGCACCTCTTGTAACTGCGAAAGTCCTATGATGATCTGAGTATTATCATTTAGTGTTACTATTTGGGTATCCTCTATATTTCTGTAAAAATCAAGAAAATGAAAACCAATTTATAGTGACAGCAGATTAATGGCTGCCTGGGGACAAAAAGGGGCAAGAAAGAGGAACTGCCCCAGGGACAGGGGAAAACTTTTAGGGGTGACAGATGAGATCATTATCTTCATTATGGTGGTTTCCCTGGTTATTTTTTAAATGTGAAGTTTTTTATATGCCAATTATATTCAAAAAGGTTGAAAAAATTAAGGTAAATGGAAACTGCTAATTTTTCTGATTGCAATAATACTTTTTGGTTATTCTTAAATAATGCGGAGACTAAGGACTATAGACATTATACGTTAGCCCAGAAAATTTACTTCAGACAAACTCTACTATTTACAATCTTTTAAAACCAGGACATAAAATCTAGTGATTTAGTACTATTTGATGATGTATTTGAAATGCTAAAAATAAACTATTATATTTTTGTACAGCAAAGTTATTTTCCCACTAGAACTTAAGTATTCTCAAAATGCTCTATGCTCTACTTTCATTCCTGAGTAATTTTAATTGGCAATAGATTTCTAACATTTAAGCCATAAATTTAGTATCAATATTATCGTTACCATTCCACACATACACAAACACTACACATATGCTATAAATCACAGCAAGGATTTCTTTGAAACAAACCATCAGGGTGGCACCTGTGGCTCAAAGGAGGTATGGCGCCAGCCCCATATGCCAGAGGTGGAGGGTTCACCAAGCCCCCGCCAAAAACTGCAAAAAACAAAACAAAACAACCATCATACCACCATGGTTTCACCAAATGGTCTTTGTGATGCCTGGAAGAGATCATCAATGGAGCCTGTTTACACTGGAATACAGCTTCATGTATTTTAAGGTCACTATGCTATTCCCCATCCCAACACCACAGCATTCCTCCTCCTTTTCCTTGTTATCAGCATCTGGTCCAAAAGCTTTTCCATCTAGCACAATAGAAGATATGAAGGAAAAAAGGAAAGAAACACAAGACAGCCTCTGTCTACTCAGAAGTCAACAGTTCTGCTCCTTTTTTTTTCCCTCTCCCAGAAACACTGTCTCTGTCACCCAGGCTATAGTGCAGTGACACAATCATAGCTCACTGCAGCCTCAAACTCCTACGTCAAGCCATCCTCCCACTTCACCCTCCCAAGTACCCAAAATACATTTTTCACATTATATTGTATAATTTTCCCACTTCACCACACTACCTATTACTAAGAAGTTAGAGAATAAAAACTATTATAAATTGGAATTCCATCTTATAGACAAGACAGTTGAATAAGAAAAATATTACAAATAAAAACCTTATTCCTAAAGCATTATTCTATATAAATATATATAGCCTGGCTAAATAATAGGAGAACAGGAATAGATAATTAGGCTCTACCTACTATACAAAATTATTAATTTAGAACAAAAACAAACTTCCAGGATTGGCACCTGTAGCACAGTGGTTACAGTGCCAGCCACATACACCAAAGTTGGTGGGTTTGAACCAGCCCAGGCCAGCTAACCAGCAGTGACAACTCAACAAAAAATAGCTGGGCCTAGGTGGCGCCTGTGGCTCAATGGAGTAGGGCGCCGGTCCCATATGCCAGAGACGGCAGATTCAAACCCAGCCCCAGCCAAAACTGCAAAAAACAGCTGGGTCGTTGTGGAGGATGCTTGTAGTCCCAGATACTTGGGAGGTGAAGCAAGAAAATTACTTGAGCCCCAAAATTGGAAGTTGCTGTGTGAATACTGGGTACTGCACTCTACCCAGGGCAATGTAGTGAGACTATCTCAAAAAAAAAAAAAAAAAAGCTTCCACTGATAACCCTGTGGCTCAGTAGGTAGGGCGCTGATCCCACGTACCTAGGGTGGCGGGTTCTAAACTGGCCTCAGCCAAACTGCAACAATAAAATTGCCAGGTGTGGCAGGCGCCTGTAGTTCAGCTACTTGGCAGGCTGAGGCAAAGAGAATTGCTTAAGACCAGGAGTTGGAGGTTGCTGTGAGCTATGACATCACAGCACTCTAAGGAGGATGACAAAGTGAGACTGTGTTTCAAAAAAATAATATTTAAAAAAAAAAGATTGTACTGGTCACCAAGAAAAACAAAGCAGTCCATGTATCTTTAATGCTCACGTTCTCTGAACATGTTATGAGGGCAATAAAATTAATTCTAAAAATGAATCTTTCAAAACTACAAGAGCATCAAAATGATTCATGAACTTATCATTAGTTGATTTACAATGTGAAATTATAAATTCCCCTATCTAGGGATCAATCTGGTCACTATGTACCAATTTACTTACTTCTATAAGATGTATCCTATTTGTAAATCTTTTTTTTCTTTATTATTATTATTATTTTTTTGTTTGAGATGGAGCCTCAAGCTGTCCCCCTGGGTAGAGTGCTGTGGCATCACGCTCACAGCAACCTCCAACTCCTGGGCTCAAGCAAGTCTCCTGCCTCCGCCTCCCAAGTAGCTGGGACTACAGGCGCCCGCCACAACGCCTGGCCATTTTTTGGTTGCAGCCATCATTGTTTGGCGGCCCGGACTGGGGATTTGAACCCGCCACCTTAAGTGTATGTGGCTGGAGCCTTAGCCGCTTGAGCCACAGGTGCCGAGCCAATAACGCTGTATTTTTACTTTATCTTTTCTGTGTTTAGATATATCATTATGTTTCAGTTGCCTGCAGTATTCAGTACAGTAACATGCTCTATAGGTCTGTAATGTAGGAGCAGGAGGCTATACCCTGTGGCTGGGTGGGTAGTAAGCTGTCCCATTTAGGTTTGTGTAAGTACACGCTGATGTTCCTGCAACAAGAAAATTGCCTGGGCTTGGCACCTATAGCACAGTGTTATGGTGCCAGCCACATATACTGAGTGTGGTGGGTTTGACCCAGCCTGGGCCAGCTAAGCAACAATGACAACTGCAACAAAAAATAACTGGGTGTTGTGGCAGGTACCTGTAGTTCGTAGCTACTCGGGAGGCTCAGGCAAGAGAATTGCTTAAGCCCAAGAGTTGGAGGTTGCTGTGAGCTGTGACACCATGGCATTCTACCCAGGATAGCATAGTGAGATTCTGTGTCAAAAAAAATTTTGCTTGGTGTCACATTTCTGGAAACATATCATATTCCAGTCATTAAGTGATGCATGCCTCTGAGGAATTTATCATCTCATAGTCCTGGAGGCTAGAAGTCCAAAATGAAGTTGTTAGCAGGGCACATTGCTTCTGCAAGATGTGTTCTCCAAGCTGCTGGTGGTCTGCTGGTGGTCCTTGGCATGTGGCTCTGTCTGTCCTCGTTTTCACCGGGGGCTCTCCCTCTGTCTCTCTACCTTGTCCTTCCTCTTTGCACGTCTGTCTCTGTGCTCACATTTTCCCTTTTTATAAGGACACCAGTGGGATTAGGCTCATCCCAATGACCTCATTGTGACTTGATCACCTCTGTAAATACCCTGTTTCCATATAAGGTCAAATTCTGAGGTACTGGGGTTGGGGCTTCAAAATCTTTCCATTAGGGGACACCTTTCATCTCATTACGCCATGGCACAGTCAGACAGGGATGGGGAACCTGGAGCCTTAAGGAAACTTGTGGCCTTTCTGGTCCTCAAGCGTGGCCTTTTGACTGAATCCAAATTTCACATAAAAAATCCTTTTATTGGCTCGGCGCCTATAGCTCAACTGGCTAAGGCGCCAGCCACGTACACCTAAGGTGGCGGGTTCGAATCCCCAGCCTGGACCCGCCAAACAACAGTGACGGCTGCAACCAAAAAATGGCCGGGCGTTGTGGCAGGCGCCTGTGGTCCCAGCTACTTGGGAGGCGGAGGCAAGAGACTCGCTTGAGCCCAGGAGTTGGAGGTTGCTGTGAGCTGTAATGCCATGGCACTCTACCCAGGGGGACAGCTTTTGGCTCTTTATAAAAAAAAAAAAAAAAAAAAAAAAGAATTAAATGAACTCTGTTACTGCTCCCCCAGGGGAGGGGGCTTATATTCGTGCTATCAGCACCAGGCTGCTTCTGTGAGAGAAAGGAAAGGAGAGGGATTTTTATGGGGAGACTAGCAGATGAGGAAACTAAGACCTAGGAAGATAAGCCCT
>CAUYTI010017087.1:0-32877 GCA_963575145.1 Galago senegalensis
CCCGTGCCCACTCCTGAGACCTTCCTGCCCTTCTTGTGTCCCCCCCCCGTGCCCACTCCTGAGACCTTCCTGCCCTTCTTGTGTCCCCCCCCGTGCCCACTCCTGAGACCTTCCCGCCCTTCTTGCTCCTCCCCCATGCCCACTCCTGAGACCTTCCCGCCCTTCCGTCCCTGTCCCCGTTCCTGAGACGTTCCTGCCCTTCTTGCTCTGCCCCGTGCCCAGTCCTGAGACCTTCCCGCCCTTCTTGCTCCGCCCCCATGCCCACTCCTGAGACCTTCCCGCCCTTCTTGCTCTGCCCCGTGCCCAGTCCTGAGACGTTCCTGCCCTTCTTGCTCCGCCCCGTGCCCACTCCTGAGACATTCCTGCCCTTCTTGCTCCACCTTGCACTGTTTTCTTTTTAACGGGCTCACAGAGCAGCGTGTACTTTTCCTCATCTGAGTCTCTTTCTGTTCTAGCATCTGTTTCTGTCATCAGACACACTGATTTCTGCAGAGCCCTTACTCTGCCTGTGCATGTTGGAAGGTCCCCACTCACACCCTAGGGCTCCAGGTCACTTTGAGGCTTGTCCCTCTGCACAGACTTGATGTGAGACACTCGTGGGGTTCTGTTCATGGCTGTCTTTGTGCCATGAGAAAATGAAGATCAGGTACCACTATGTGAGGGAGGTACTATGACCAGCCTCCCTCACGTAGTACCTGGATCCCTCCAGTCATGTGAGGTGCACCTGTGCCACCTGCGTCACCTGTGTCATAGGAGTGGTAAAGCCTCAGAGTCACCAGAGCTTATGTGTCCTGCAGTAAGTGGTTTGTGACCAGGACGGAGGGCAATGGAAATGAGAGGGGAAGGTGGCAGTGGGAGCTCTGGGCAGACCTGTCCAGAAGGAAGGTGTGTCACTGGGGGTGTCTGTCGTGGGTCATCCTGTCTCTGATGTTCCATTTTTCATTCCCATGCTCCTCCTCCCCAAACTGTATTGTCTCCTTTTTGAGTTCTTATTTTTAAGAGCTTATAATTTACTTTCAAGAGCTTGTTTCTGTTTGGCTTTAATAGCAGGGAATGTGTCCCCTTGGCATCCACGCTGCCCCCGACCTTCTGTCAGTGGAGCTCACTGGTAGATGACAGAGGCATGTTGGCAGTCCTCCCCAGAAGCTTTAGTTCTTTAGTTTTTACTTTAGCTTTTAATCTCAGCCCAGAATCATTGTACCTCCATGTGAAGGAAATGACTTTTAGTACTTAGAATCCATGTAAAAAATGGTTTCCAGATGTTAAAACATTGATGCCAAAATTCTGTCTGATTTAAGACCCACATTTTTAACAACAACAGTGTTTTCTGCCAGAGACAAGATTATATTTATTTTTGTAAGAACTTTGAAAAGGTAGACAAATGCCTGTGATTGCAGGACTCCCACTTTGGACTCCTTTGGGGAACCAGTCTGGTACCTACTCTGAGCATGACCAGCTCAGCCTCAGTAGAGTAGAGTGGTGTCCCTCCCAGGTGGTTAGCTGCGTCCCTCCCCAGTGGTTAGCTGCATCCCTCCCAGCCGGTTAGCAGGCTCTGGACATTCAGGTCTGCAGGTGATGCGCGAGAACTGGGATTGGCTGAAATCACAAAAGATTGGGCCCACTTCTGACCTTACTGAAATCCACTTATTTTCAGACCCTTGAATAAAGACGGTGGGAACTGCAGCCACGTGCCCTGCATGGCATTTCCCAAGTGCTTCCTGCCTTTCACTTGGTAGAATGAACTAAGAATAAATCACTAGCTAAAGTGAAACCAAAATAATTTGGGCTAATTAGGAGAAGGGTCAGTGTAAATTTGTGTAATCTGTGAATTGTTTAATTAGAAAAAAAAGATAAGGCTTTAAAATGTTGGTACTCTGAGGTGTGTAGAGCAAGGCAGGCTATGCTAACACAGCTCCTGTGGGTATTTGCTTTAATGAACAAATTAAAAGTATAATTGCTACTACATCAGTGAGGGTGTTTTAGCTATAAAGAGCAGTGAACTTGAAAAAAAGTGGCTTCAATGGTAAGGAGCACGTATCACGCTATGTAACAGAAGGTCTTGACGCCGTTGTGTGAGGGCCCAGAGCTGGCCTGCTCAGACGCGGGGTGCAGTGGACGTCGGGGTCTTCTCATCATCCACCCTGCCATCCTTAGGTCTCAGGGGGTCACCTCTGTCCTGGGTGGCACGCCAAAGCCGATGAATGTTGACAGCAATAGGGAGACCATTTCCTAACATGTGCCTTATTTAAATGGTGGGGAAAGTCTTTCCGAGGACATCCGGACACCTACTGGGTGTCTCTGCCCAATCCTGTCCCCAGCCAGGGAGGGGTGGCCACCTTAGTGGTGTAGAGAACCCAGTGTGCGTTCAGGTGTCTGGAGAGGGGTCCAGGCTCCCTAAACTGTGGGACTAGTGCTGACAACAACTAGGATTATGTTTTTAGTGAGGAACGGCTCTAAGGCAGGTAGCCGTTGGCATCTGTGCGTGAGTACTTCACCTGCCCGCGTCTCATGCTTCCTTGCCCACCTTCCCTCCTCCTAGACTAGGTGCCCTGTGCTCTCAGAGTGCTCAGGAGCCTGTGCCCTCCATCACGCAGTCTCTCTCTCCTTCCCTCTCTGGTATATTCCACTTTGCCCCTCTCTTGTAAGGAACAGGGGTGAACTCTGCCCTCACCCCAGCCCTCTGAGTGTCTGTCCGCCCCTCACCTGTACAACCGTCTCTGCAGGGGTGGTCTGTCCTCACTGTCCTCACTTCCTCTAGGCGTCTGTGCACGAGGGCATGGACCCACTCTCAAACTTCGTGCTGCCATGCTCAGCACTCCGCAGTTCTCCCACACCTGACTGTCTCCACCAGTTGGCACCCTCCACCATCCTCTGTCCTCGAAATACTCTTCCTTTGGCAAGAGAGTCACAAAGCAAGTCCTCGAATTTCCCGACCAGCGCTCTGGCCACTCATGCCCCTCATCTCTTCAGACTTCTGGTCATCGATCTGGCTATGAAATAATGGGTCCCTTGGGATCTGGGCTGGGACTTTGTCCTTATATGACAGAAAGTGCATGTCATTCTGTGCTCCCTGAGCTCTGAGCACAGCTCCTGTTAGATGTCTAAGATACCATTGCTTTGTCTGCTGTCCCCAAGCCTGGTTCTGTGCCCTTAGTGAGTGGATGACACCCACACCCAGCCAGTAAGTTGAGGAAGAAACTTGGGGTATTCCTGAGATTGACCCTTTCAACTCTTCCATACCCAGATCATCTCACACTCTTCCAACTTCTCCTCCTCAGTATCCCTGGGATCTCTCCACCCCTCTGTCCTGTGGCCACCCCAGCCCTGCCTGGCATCCCCTCTCAGTCAGCTTACTGTTGTTTCTCTTGCTGTCCTTTCACTGACCGTTCCTGGAAACTAGGAGGCTCAGTGCTTCCTCCCGCAGAGGGCTGTGCACATTCTGTCCCCTGTGGCTGGCACGCTCTTTCTTCCCTTTCATGTAGTAACGTCCTTTCATCTTTCAGGCTCTAAGTTCATATTCTCTGACTGGGGGGGGGACTTTGCTGGCCCCCCTCACATGTTAAATATTTTCTCCTCCCCATGACCTCTCATGGCACCTGTCTCAGTTGGGGCTTTGTGACTAATCACGTGATTGTTTAATATCTATCTTCCCTGTAAGACTCTGAACTACTCGAGGGCCATGTTTGTGTTCACAGTCAGCTGCAGGCATCTGCATTTGTGGAATAAATGGTTACATCAGTGATTAGCATTGCCTAAATTATTCTTTGGAATATGTTATTTTTGAAAAGCTTGTATTTTATGTGGTTTGGCCACTCCCCACAGAGTTAAACTCATTATAATTACTTTTCTGTATCAACGACAAAAAGATATTATTCAGATTGCCTTGGTCTGAATTTTCAAAAGGCTTGAGTAGCAGAAGCCTGGCTTTTCCTTGGTTGTAGAACCACGATGCTCCTGAGAGCAGTGATTGGCTTCTGGGCACTAGCAGGGATGCTCTTGAGAGTGGTTACTGGCTCCTGGGCACTAGCAGGGACAATTCCTTGTCTTCTACCAGCAGTCATAAAGACCAGGAAGTGCGAACAGAGCGTACGAAGACTGCCAGGCTGAGGAGGGCACATCCGGAATAGGGATAGAGGCCTTGGGTTGGGTCTCCACAAGTGAGCCAAGAATTGCAAAGGTTCCTGGTCCCGGCTTCCCAGAGGCATCTGCAGTGACACCCCATGCCTTTGACAGGGGACGGATTTGTAGTGTTTGTCTAACGATTTCTCCAGCGGTTTTATCAAGCCAGTTGGCATTTCTCAATACAGAGCAGTTGGCTTCTGAATTTGGGAAGCCTGTGGGCACTTTCCCAGCTGTCCATAGAAGAGGTCTAGAAAGTCACACCATTTCACAAGCTCCCTGATTCTTTAAAGAATTTGACGTAGGTTGACTTGAGGCTAAATTTACAACTTGGTGTATTTGCTCCCCAGATACCAGCCGAGATAGTTAAAGAAGATGACGAAACCTGTGACAGCCCTTCTGGTTTTGAAGGTGGCCAGGTGAGTCCATTTCATTTTCTGCTCAACGGCTTGGGTTCGGGGTTTGATGGTGCCAGTCCAACGTCACAGTTGGTTCCAGAACACAAATCAGCACAGAATTAGCAGCACAGTATGTGTTTCCTGGGTGGCCTGTGGCTTAGAGCAAGTTTCTTGTGTGCCAGAACCACACAGGTAATTTTAATGTCTGCTGGACTTGTCCTGCTCACCTGACATTGTGCTTCCAGTCACACACTTAAAACCATTTTCCCCAATGAGTTTTCAGTGGAGGAAGTCAAGGGAGGTGAAGGAGGACAGCAGACGTGCAGGTGGCTGTGCTTTGTGGTCCATCAGGGTCATGTCTGCAGAGGCAGCACCAGTGAGGACACTGGGCGTGTGGCTCCCGTCCCCATGCCTGGGATGCTGTGTCCACATGGGCAGGCATCTGCGGTGCTCTGTCAGATGATGGGACTGATCTATAGGATGCTCTGTCAGATGATGGGACTGATCTACAGGAAACGTGTGCGCTGGGAAAGCAAAACTTACCTGCAATACACCCTTCCTGTAGCTCAGAAATAGATTTTTGGGAGTTTGTTTTCAAGTTTCTGTCTCTGGATTTTTATTTGTTTTCAAGGTAGTTTTTGTTTTTAAATGTTGGCCTCGGGCAGAAGGTTGTGTAACAAATCTGAACGACTCAGTCTGAGCCTGTTCTGAGGCCCAGCCCTCCAGAGCCATAAACCAACGCGGGACTAGGCAGCCTCAGGAGGGATCCCTTCTCTCTCACATCCGCTCTGAGGCACCCAGCCTTGGGCCTGAGGACCTCGAGAGACACCAGGAGCTGAGCAAGGGTGTAGGGGCCTCGGCTGTTCACCTGACCTGAGAGGGGGCTTTGGTGGAAGAGATCTAGGTCCTCAGGAAGCTTGTTCAGGTTTTGAAAAAACACCAAAGAAGCTTATGGTCTAAAACAGTCAAAGAGACCATACCTGGAAACAGTTAATTCTCCCTTTCTTGGGTCTTAATAATTTTCATGTCCAGGCTGTTCTAGTGAATGGTGGACTGTCTGTGTCTGGGTGAGCAGGAGCAGTGGGGAGTGAGACTATGCTCTAAGTTTAGGAGTAACAGAAGACACCAGTCACAGAACATCAGGCAGACGGGGCAGAAGGACTCTGTGCTTGTGCTGGGAGGAGGGGCAGGTGCTGTATGTTTCATTTAGAACTTGAGTGGAAACAGGAGCTGGCATTTTGACTACGGGGAGCTTCTCATGTCACCCGAATGCCTTGTGCAGACCGGCGGTGGACTGTGTGTGACTGGTTGTGCAGGTCCGTGTGGGCCTCTGGGAGTGTCTGTGCATGTTAGTGATGTGATGCTGGCCAGTAGCAGATTTAATTTCTCAGAGAGAATCAAGATGTCAGTCTTAATGCAGGCGCTGCTGCTGGTGACGGCACAGTAAGCAGCTCATCCTGAGGTGTCCAGGCTGAGAAGCTGGCCTGTTGGGACAGAGGGGAGGGGACACTGTCAGTCTGTTCCTCCTGGCCACACTTTGGTGATGTGGAGCAGGACAGGAGGGTCTAGAGAGAGCAGACGGATGCCACTGGTGATGCCGTGTGCCAGTCACTGGGTCACCCGTGTGTGCTGTCCTGGGTCAGCCTCATTCCCTCTCTAAGGGTGGCATTGGCAAACACGATTCCAGGCAGTGTGACAAAGGGCTTAGCTGATGACCTGTCGGGGTCACACAGTGAGGTGAACCCCATCGTTGGAATGATTCCAAAGGCTGTGCTTTCTTTTCCCCAGTGAGTCATGCTGGCCATCATTTCCCAGAGAGATACACCCCAGGTCAGCCTCTGTGGTCTGCTCCTCACCACACCCTTGGTTCACAGGTATCATGTGTGGTCTGAATGCCTGGCAGGTGTCAGGGCCTCATGACCCCATCTTTGCTTCTGGCATGGATGGAAAAATACTTTGTTGGGACTGAAGTAACTCGCCCTAACATCTAGCCCATGTTTTTGAGAGGTCAGAAGGAGTAAGTATGTTCCACACACTGTAATGGTTAGAAATATGAGTTGACCGGAAGTACGGCTGGGTTGTCCTCCTGGCCCGGGCACCACGACCCTTATCTCCCTCAGTGAACTGCGGTTTCTCTGGGCATTTCCTTCATGCATTCATGTGACAGTGACCCATAGGTCATTCTGGTGGCACTGACTAAGCTGAAAGTTTTGGGCACACTGTTGCGGCTTGGCATCCCCTGGATAGACTGAACACCCAAGGGCTGAGCCTGGGCCTCATCATCCCACTTGCTGTCTGCGGTTCAAGTTGAGGAAGTCTTTGTGGGTTTGCTTTGAGTTGCCTGTGATTAAGCTGCTTAAACTTAAAGATGTAATCCTGGATTAAAATGCTAATTACCTTGCAAAGTTGTAAGAGCATGTATCATATATGTTATTTTAAATATACGCTTTGCATGTCTGATATTTGATCACATGATTTCTGTTGCTTTCTTTCTTTTTTTTTTTTGGTAACATACATATAAATAAAAGTCACAATTTCAACTGTTTTCCACGTTCGGTCCAGTGGTGCTGGTCCCACTGGCCGTGTGCAGCCAGCAGTGCTGCCTGCTCCCTGTGTGGTTCCGTTACACCGAGCAGGAGCTCTGCCTGCTCAGCACGAGCTCCCCATTCCTTGCTTGGTCCAGCCCCAGGTCTGTTTGTTAGTTTGAGCACTTGAACAATCCCAGGGGGAAGGGGCTGCTTAAAGTCAGGTGTTGTGATCAGTCTCCTCACGCCCCGGCCCAGGCAGTGGAGGATGGTGCACTTACTGTGTCATGTAGGTCAAGGGCAGGGAGTGGGAGAAACCAAAACCATGAGGAAAAACTGAGCTGTGCATTGCCAGGGCTTGTCCTCCTCCTCAGAGCACTTTAAACATGTGAAAGGGATTGACATGGCAGCTGATAGTATCCGGCCCTTTAGTACTTTTCATCTTTGAAAATGGAATGTCGTGGACATTAATTAACTAATTAGAAAAGCTTGTCTGTGAGATAATAAAGATGAAGTGTGGACTTTTTTCCTTTTACCTATTTCAAATTGTATCTGTTGCACACAATTTTCATTACACCAGTGCCTGGGAACTGTCTCAATCAGCATAGAATGGATTTTTCCCAGGTCACAGTGCTTGATTGGTTTGTACCCGTTGATTATAAAATGTCTTATGTTCAAGCCACACTTTTTACTTATGCTACCTGCTAAGTTTGCCAAGCAATGAGCAAAGGTTTTGAAAAGCTTCAATCCCTTTCCAGAGAAAAGTGGAAGACAAGAGTTGCAGTACAGTGTGTCCACCGATCATGTAATTAGGGCTCTCCAAGGTGGCCTGAATGTCCTGCCCCTGGAAAGATCTCAGTGTGGTCTGAGGCCAGCTCTGCAGGGATGTCTGGGAGAAGACCTCTGCCTGGGATGGCAGGTGCTGCGAGACACGCAGGTTTTCTGAGTTATCAACCTCTACTAGATTTTCCTACCTTTGAAAAGGCTGTATCAAATGGCTCTGGTAATTTTGTGTATCCAATAAAGACAGGGAGAAGGAAATGGACTTCAATTTTTGGGTGGTAATTTTTTCTTCTTTGACGAGCATGCTCTGCACCCCACTACCCCGTCCCCTGCTGTGTCGTCAGCTTCCACGCAGATCTGGGCCCCCCTGGGGATGCCGACTCCCTCCCCGAGGCTGTCTGGACCCTTCCCCAGGAGGGAGCATGTCCTGCTCCGTCCATCTTCACCGTGTTTTGTTCAAACTTCCTACACCATCCTTCTCACACCTTAGCTTTTATCAGAGTCATTGGTGCACTTGACTCTTTCTTCTGGTAGATTTAAGTTTTTTTGAAGGACGAGTCTGGGCTTAATTCATTTCAGTGTCATCTTCAGCACTTTTCACGTCATCTGTTGCACGGGAGTGAGTGATCCTGAATTTGACTGAGAACCTTGAAGGTATTTGGTAACTATTGTGTGACTGTGGAGACAGCATGGGGCTGTTTGAAGACTTCTGGTCCAGAAAGGGGTGTGTGGCAAAGCTGGCTGAGAGTGAGCCCCAAAAAGCAGACTAAAAATGAAGGTGAATATTTGGTGAGTCTTAAAAGGGTGCCTTGGAAGAAGTGATCACCCCCAAGGCCATAATATTTCTCTATATAAACATTAAACTCTTCTCTTTGGAGAATACCACAAGGTTGAAAGGTAGCCAGAATAAGGAGGAAGATTTTTGCGACACAAATCAAATGTTCTTAATTTACAACATATTATACATCTGCAACTCAAAGACAGTCCAATAAAAAGAAAGGTAAATGAGGCAGGGAATTGACAGGAAGGAATACAAATCTCCAAAAACGTAGGGAAACTTCCATTTCATTCCCAATTAAAGAAATACCAATAGGGCGGTGCCTGTGGCTCAGTGAGTAGGCCCCATATACCCCGGGTGGCGGGTTTGAAGCCGGCCCTGCCAAACTGCAACAAAAAAATAGCTGGGTGTTGTGGTGGGCACCTGTAGTCCCAGCTACTCAGGAGGCTGAGGCAAGAGAATGGCCTAAGCCCAAGACCTGGAAATTGCTGTGAGCTGTGTGACACCACAGCACTCTACCGAGGGTGACAAAGTGAGACTCTGTCTCTAAAAAAAAAAAGAAAGGAATACCAATAACAAACATTGAGCTTTTCCCTTTAAATCAGATTGACAGCACTGTCCTCCAGTGCCTAATAAATCCGGATTGAGGATGTATTTTATAACATCCTTCTTACAGATAGTCGATTACTGTATTTTTATGTAAATACGGATGCAGACAATTGCCAGTGCTTCTTGATAGATTTGATGTAAAAATTGGTGCAGCTTTTTGGAAAATGGTTTTTGCTTTTTCTATTAAAAGGAAATGTGCACACACTTTTTAAACTGTCATTTTTATATTTAGGAATATCTGGCAACTATATTAATAACAAATAATAGAAACAAATGCAGTATTCACCAATACTGCAGCTGCTGGGGTATTTACGCTTCACCCATAGAATGGAAAACAGTACAGCTGTGGCAATAGCAAGGTCTGGGAGCTCCCAGAGAGTCTACAAAGTGAAAAAGGTCAGGTGCAACAGCTATGCAGGTATAACGTGCTGGCTTTCATATAAAGATAATTAAGAAGATGTGCGTAAGACTTTACAACGGGAAATGAAGTGAAAGGGAGACAGGGGGAACAGGGCAGGGAGGCGAGGCCCAGGGCTTTGAGCAGAGCTCCTGAGTGATGTGTGTCCACGACAAGAAAGAACTTGACCTCGCGGAGAGGCAAGTGGAGATAGGGAGATAAAGATTTATTTTACAATATCCGCCTGGCAGATAGTTGACTATTATGTTTATTTTTTTAATAATAGGAAAAAGAAGATGAAAGGCTTTATGAAGATATTGAAAGAAAGGTTTGTATAACTAGATGCTGTAGTTTTGTGTTTTCTATTCTGAGGACAGATCTAATAGGACAGTCCACAGATCCCCAAATCTTGTCAGGTGCTCTTTTTTTTTAGAGACAGAGTCTCACTTTGTTACCCTCAGTAGAGTGCCATGGTGTCACAGCTCACAGCAACCTTCAGCTCCTGGGCTTAAGTGATTCTCCTGCCTCAGCCTCCTGAGTAGCTGGGACTACAGGAGCCCACCACAATGCCTGGCTATTATTTTTGTTGTTGTTGCAGTTTGGCCTGGGCCAGGTTCGAACCTGCCATCCTTGTTGTATGGGGCTGGCACCCTACTCACAGGAACCGCCCTTGTTAGCTGCTCTTTAGGAATATGACAGCTCTGCCTCTGCCGTACACCACAGGGTTAGAAAACACACTCAGAGGTTGTACCCATCTGGCGGTGGGGGCACGCTTGTCTCCAAAGTGCTGTCCCCTGCCGCTGGGCAGCAGCACTGTCCTTGTTTGTTAAATGTTAAATGATTAAGTAAGTATTTATAAGGATTTTTGTCTGGGGATGTAAAAATTTATTTATTTAGTCTTCAGTTCATTTAGACCAGCGGTTCTCAACCTGTGGGTCATGACCCACAGGAACAGTATTGAAGGCTGCGGCATTAGGAAGGTTGAGAACCCTGACTTAGACTCATCACTCCATAAAGAACGTGAGCCATGACTAATCGTATGTGGTGGGGAGGGTTGACCTTGTGGAGACAGCATGTGGCATCAGCTCCTTCGCTGGCCAGTGTGTGGCTTTGGGAACAATCCATAAACTCTCAGAGCCTCCATTTCCTTCTCTGAAGTTCAAGTGTTGATTGCTTATTAATAATAAAATCAGCCTCCAGGATTAGTGAGGAGATGCATGCAGTGTGCTCAGTGTTACTGCTTTTATTTCAGTCATTAGAAATGACTGAGTTGGGAAGGAGCCCCCCAGCATTGCTGCCCCCCAGGCTGCCCCCCACAGCCTGTCTGCTGTGCAGGTTCTAACGGGCAGTGGGCACCACCATGTGCGGGAGCCCTGAGTTCCATCTCTGGCTCTCCCATCAATTCGGTAGGTGTCTTTTGTCGCCTTCCTCACTTGATTATTTCAACCAGTATTTTTCTGCATGTTTATGGATTTTCTTACCTCTCAAGAATCAGTGAGACCATGGCTTTGAAAGCTCCTGGAAAGTATAACATATCTACGTTGAAAATGCTGTTTGTTATTACTGCCACTTAAGTGAGGTAATGACACTTCCTGCCCTCCAGCTTGATATCAGACACCTGTCTGTCCCCACTCTTAACTCCCCTGTTAGGATCAGTACAACCAGTTTTATTACATGGCCTTTATCCTGGTCACTGGCAAACAGCCTGACTGCAGTTGGCTGGAGGACAATAATTTGTGTCCACGGTGATACCCCTGTAAGTGTGAATTGTATCTGGTTCTGGTGTCAAGGAATTCCCTGAAAGTTTGTCACTTGTTTGGCCTCTATGCTGTTCTTTCAATCAGAGTCTTTTACCAGACACAATGGAATGAAAAGAGGCCATGTTTGGGGCTGCGCAGCCACATCTGTGGACACAGTGTCACATCTCCAGCTCCAGATTCCTCACCTGTAATACTGGGATAATTTCCAACTTGGGGGAAGTTAGCGTAAAGATTAGAAGTATTCATTAAGGGTCTCACTCGGTGTGCTGGGGGTAATTACATTGTTGTCACTGTTATCCTCTAGTCCAGTCATGATTCTGATGGAAGTCTCAAGCCCTTGAAAGCAGGCACTGTTGATAGATTTTTACCTATATTCACATTTTTCTCAGCGTCAGTCACGTACAGTGGCTTACTCACAGTTGGCATTAATCATAGTTTCTAAACTGAGTTTTCTTCTCTGATGTCTGACATTAGTTTTAAAATAGAGGATACTGTGTAGTGTTTTCACATACATTCTGAAATACTTTCATCAAGCTGGTTCACATAAATTTCATGTCATTTGCATAGTCATTGTGTCAAAACATTTACATTCTAGTTCTAGAGAAGTTCACTTGTACCCTTGTTAGACAGAAATATAGGTGATCTTTCCGGTCACCCTCCTACTACACTGTACCCCATGTTTGTATTGATGTATACACCTATCATTTAATTAAAAAATTACAAAAAACAAACAAAAAAAATAAAATAGAGGATACTTTGACAGATTTTTCAATAACTTATAGACGTATTGGAAAATATAGATTAAAAAAGAGAAAGTGAAAACACTAGATTCCTCTGCTCAGAATCAGTTTTCATTTTTGTGTGTGTTCTTCAAGGCTGTTTTCAATTTTCCACTTATTTTTTTCTATAACATATTAAAAAGGTGAGGATTTTCTTAATCTATTTTAAGAAATTATTATGAATTGTTTTAAATTGACATTGAGGATATTTTTAGCACCTCTTTTTCTCAACATACTTTAGAATGTTGATTTTATTTATTTGAAGTAGATTTTGATAATTTTGAGCAGAGCTACCATTCACATGAAAAACCACCACAGCAGACCAGCCCAAGGTCCCTGAGCCACTGTGGAATTAATTCTTTTAGAGCTACGTCGCAGGTGTCTGTCATCTGTTCTGACTGTTGGTTGGCTCTCAAACCTGGGATTTAAAAAAGGAAATTTTATTTGTTTATTTTTTTGCCAGAACAAATATTCATTTTTATTTATCATTGTGTGTATTTTTGTGATTATTGTGAAAAATAGAGACAAGAAGCAAAGAAACAGATGTAATAATTTACCACTTACCAGTAATAGATTGAGAAATAAACTACACTTTCGACTGGTGAATCTGGATGTTGAATGATTCTACTTGCATCCTGTGATGGACTGATGATAATTTTCTAGAACATAACACTGATAAAGAACACTTGGGATATGTGGGGGAGGGGGGGTGAAGTTCTGCTTTTCGTTTTTGCTTTATAGAAAGTAACATGAACACACCCATCGCTTCTGACGTACAAACGTCAGGACAGGTTGCCATGATGACAAGTTTAGGGGCAGAGTATACAAGAAGTTGGAAAGATGATTGCGAATGTTTTCCTCAAAGGCTTCAAAAATCAAGTGTAATTTTGACTAATGATCAGTGTGCTATCAGTAAGACAAAAGATCCCCAACATAAGAGTTTAAGTATTTATATTCATTAATTTATGAAATGGTTTACTGTACTTTTTGTAAGTTCCATGACAATGTTGTGTATGATTACATCAAAGCAAAGTCTCTGCGATGTTTAAAACCTGTTGGGCACAACAGGGTCAATGTGTTCAGGTGAAAGAAAAACAGCAGGTTTTCTCTGCCTTTGAATTGCCTATATTTTAGCCCATTGGAGAAAGTAAGAAGAGTGGTAAATAACCAGGCAGCACCCAGACTCCCACGTGGGATAAATAACCAGGCAGCACTCAGACTCCCACGTGGGATAAATAACCAGGCAGCACTCAGACTCCCACGTGGGATAAATAACCAGGCAGCACTCAGACTCCCACGTGGGATAAATAACCAGGCAGCACCCAGACTCCCATGTGGGATAAATAACCAGGCAGCACCCAGACTCCCACGTGGGATAAATAACCAGGCAGCACCCAGACTCCCACGTGGGATAAATAACCAGGCAGCACCCAGACTCCCACATGGAACACTGAAGGTCCTTTTCCTGCCCCAATTTTCAGACTCCCTTTGAGCGGGGGGCTGGCCCGTGTGCTTCTCCTGAAGAAGCACCCGACAGCAGTTTGACCTATCTTTATATCATTTTTATTTATACTTCTGTCTTGATTTTTTATTCTTTTCCCAATACCCTATCTCTAATTGTCTCATGAATTGCCTGTCCCAAGAAACAATTACCTATTTTGCATTCTACTTATTTTTATTTTCCTTCTTTTCTGTTTTTTTAGAGACAGTATCTCACTCTGTTGCCTAGGTTGGAGCACAGCGGCAGGGTCATAGCCTCAAACGCCTGGGCTGAAGTGACCCTCCCACCTCAGCCTTCTGAGTCACTGGGACTGCAGGTTGCTCACCACTGTGTTCTGCTATTTTTAATTTTTTTTCTTTTCTTTTTTTTTTTGAGACAGGGTCTCACTATGTTGCTCTTTGTAGAGTGCGATACTGTCACAGCTCACAGCAACCTCAAATGCTTGGGCTTAAGCAATTCTCTTGCCTCATCCTCCTGCATAGCTGGGACTTACAGGTGCCTGCCACATGCCTGGGTTTTGTTGTTGTTGTAGTTGTCATTGTAGTTTAGCAGGCCCGGGTTGGGTTTGAACCCACCAGCCCCCGTGTATGTGGCTAGCATTCTAACCACTGCGCTATGGGTGTTGAGCCTTTATTTTCATTTTTCAGAAATGCTGTATTGCCCAGCCTAGTTATGAACTCCTGGCCTCAAGTGAAACTTCCACCTTGGCCTCCTAGAGGGCTGGGATTACAGGAGTGAGCTGCCTGGCCTGGTCATTTGGTACTCTGTTCCTTTAGCTCTTGTGCTTACTGTTTTAGTTGTGCCATTTTCAGATACTCTGTCTTTCTCCAGTTAGCCTCAAGTTATTTTGTGTATGCATTCCAGTTGTCAGCCACTCAGAGCAGAAGGGCCAGCTTCCTCCTGCTGAGCCGTCCGTGTTTACATCTGGGCAGACTTTTGGTTCCTGCGTTCTTGCCCAGGAGCCCTGCTTGCTCACAGTCCTAACCTGGGCCTCCTGGGTTAGGATTTGGCATGAGAGAGATTCAGTCCTCTAGTAGCCTTTAGTTCTTTGATGTTTCATGTTGTTGAAAACTAGGAGATTTCAAAACCAATTTGACTTTGGGTAGAGTCACAATGACAAGAGAATAAAAAAGAAAGTAGAGTCCCATGGGTAATTTTGGTACCGTGGTAACAAAACAGGAGTTGTCTGTCATCGACCAGTGTTATGTGCTGGTACGAGCTTACGTCCTTAGAATCAAAAAGAGCATCATGTTCTACTTTGCTTTCTAATTTTCCTGTCTTTATGACCCCTCCCCAAACCTTAGCGTGCTTAGGAATTCATTGAGAGGAAGTCTCGGGAGAGTGCTGAAGGTTTTGAGTGAGGCGGGTCCTTCCACTGGTGCTGCTCCCTCAGTGCAGCGGGAACCAGCGCCCCTGCCGGTGTTCACCAGGATTAGCTACACTGAGCACTGAAGCAGTGCTACCTTTGTGAATGACCGAAGCCGTCCTTTATGTCCATGAACATAAATGATATTCTAATGATTCAGCATACTTTATAATCACTAAGCTGGGGACATTAGCCATTTCCATCAGCTGCAGCTTCAGGTGAAAACACCATCAAGGCGTCTTACTGAGTAAAATGCAAACCCAAATCCTTAGCGGTATTTACTCTCGTCCTGGGCTTTATCCGTCAATCAGCAGAGGGTTTTCATTTAATTAACACTGCCAGAAATGCCGATAAAAGCAGGACTTTTTTGATCTAGCATTGTCTCTGACTCAGGATTTTTGTGATAAAAGGAAAACGGCATTGATTCTTTAATTGATTTTTAAAATTTATTGCCTGTCTGCTGTCTTTACTATTTTTCTCTTTATTATCTTGGTACCACTCTGTCACCACATTTAAGTATTTCTTTACCTCTCAAAGAGACAGGTCGATACTGACCGACACTGGGGTCTGAAGAGCTCAGTGTACGGCTGTCAGTAACGCTAAGTGGGATTGTGGAGAATCAAGTACAAAGTAATGAAACTTTTAGAGAATTACGTGGCTGTAGAGATATAAGGCTTGGATTCCTTTATATGTAGGAGAGTGGTTTGGACTCAGGTAAAAGAGAAAGATTTTCACTTATAAATGGAAAAGACGCTTTGTGCCCCACACAGTGGCAGGGGTTATGTTCTGGGTAATGCTCTTCATTAATAAAACAGCTTTGTAAATGGTCGAAGGTGGGGGCAAGACACGATTGTAAGGGGACTTTACCTAACAAATGCGATCAGTGTAACCTGGTTTCTTGTACCCTCAGTGAATCCCCAACAGTAAATAAATAAATGAATAAATAAAACCCCAGGTGTTAAACCGATGTTTTGTAATGGAACAGGTACAGGTGAGCTGATCGGTCTCTCCGTGTGGTGCGCTCCAGGGAAACACTTTTGTTGTGTTCATGGTAATTTTAGAAGTCGTAGTTAGGGATCTGAAGGAGGAGATGAAGTGGTTCTGGTGTAGCCCAGAGAAGTAGCGGACGAGGGCAGCTGAGCATGTGGCCAGTGCTCCCCATCTCCCCTTCCTTCTTGGAGTGTCCCCACTTTGCTCCTGGTTTCCTGGCTGAGAGCTCAAATTCTCAGGTGCCTTGTGATTCCCCAGCAGACCTGTATTCCCTTCCTGGTGCCCGCTGGGCCTGTCGACCTTCACTGCCCTGGCTGTTTGCAGTGGGCTGGGCTCCTTTCCAAGGCCAGGCCCTGGTGGTTTTTCCTTCCTCCCCTTCCTGAAGAAGGGAATCTGGGAATCAAGGCTGTGTTCTCACAACACGTTGCCCTGGGCTCTCTCTGTCGCTCTGGCACAGTCTGGTTTATTTGCTGACCTGGACGGCGAACGGGACGGGAGGAAGGATCAAGCCAGATGCTCAGGTAGGTGCCTGCCCTGCTTCTCAGTAGCCTGTGGTTCATTCATTGATTAGCTCATTTTTGTTTTTATTGGTTGTCCACAATATTATCTGTTACAGAAAATTGATTTTAAGCAGATGCATATAATTCTTCCTTCAGGCCATCTGCTAGGACGTAGACAGAAAAGAACAAGGGGATTTTGCAGTGAGCAATCCCTTAATTGACGGTGTCAGCACAGAGCCCTCCCATGGGGTGAGAGTGGGTTGGAGTATTCTATAGAGTTTGATGCCAACATGCAGTGCCTAAGTAGCAAGAACGGGTCCCTGAGAAAGAAGAAACAGTGCTTCTTGGTTCAGCAGAAGGTCCTCCCTGAGCTGCAGGTCTAGCCCTGGCATACGGGGTTTCAGGATGCATCTCATCTGTTCTCAGCGAGTGGTCGTCTCTGCACATCTCTGTTGCCCCTCCAGTCGACAGGTTCTTATTAAAATACGACCACATAATACACAAGATGTAGTCACAAAAGGAAAGCATTTTATTTGTATTTACTTGTTTTTTCACGTGAGTTATAGAGCTGTTACCTATAACTTTTGAAAAGTGAATTATTTTTAATAAGAAGAATATATGTGGTCAGTTTATAGTGTTTCTATAAGGCACTGAACGACCTGGACTTTCGTTTTGTAGACCACTGATGTGGCCATAAATATGATTTTCAGACACGGAAAGTAACATTTCAAATTTTCACTTCTGGGGAGGCTTAATGAGAAATCTTTATTGGCTGCTACATTGCACTCCAGGAAGGGACTTTAAGGGGAATTTATTACTTAGCTATCCTAAATTGACAGTTATATTTTGGAGAAAAAAATATCTTCTCCCATGAGTAGTTTAGAGGAAAGAAAATCAGAACAAGAAGAGAAAAGGAGCTTGAAAGCCTCCAGACATGTTGAATGGACAAACGAGACTTTTTAGGGGGGTTTTTCCTTTATTCCACGTATCTTCTGTGGATGTGGCTGCTTTCCCCAAGACAAAGCTGAGATGGGAACCGGTGGGGAGCTGTAACTCAGAATAGAGGCTTGCTGCGTGAAGCATCCTTCTACCAGTCTGGGTAGCACCCACTCCCAGGCGAGGCCCTGGTCTCTTGTTTGCCCATCTGCGGGTTTGTCTGTATTGGTATTTGAAAGAGAGGGATCCATGGCAGTGCAGAAAGATGTGCTATAAGTAAATTCACATTTTCTGCTTGTAAATAGAATGAGTAGAAAAAGACAGGCTTTTAAAAGAGCTGTGACTTATCTCAAAGGAAACTTGCACCTCGATGTAGAGTCAAGATTGCGTATTCACAAATTGGGAAATATTGTGGGCCTAGAATGCGTGTGGACTCCACAGGCTGTGTGCAACCCCAGGCTGGTGAAAACGCTTTCCCACACCCTCAGTTCCACCTTCGCTTTTGAAGCCTGACTTCGTCACGGCTGTCCAAACATATGTCACATACTCTGTGTTCCTACAGCTGACAGATGAGCCCACGCTGGACGGGCTGGCTCCTGTCCTGGCAGCCACCAGCAGGATATCCTGGGCCTGGGGTCTTAGCAGTCTGAGCCAGAAGTACTATTGGAAATGATTCTTCCCTCATCTTTTCATATGACAGGTGGAGAGCTGGGACACTTCTTTGCTAATGTCAATGCTGTAATTAAAGAATTTTTAGCAATTCCCCTGTATTTCTTTCCTATCAGTAGAAATATTTTAAACCAAATTCCAAATATCCAACTATGGTGTCCTCTGCATTCAGGGCCTGTGCAGGTGTGCCAGACCCTGCCAGGTTCAGACACAGGGAGACACAGTAAGGTGCAAACCTCGTTGTCTAGTCTAACTGTCTCTGTTCTCAGAGCCAAGAGGCTGAGCAGAGAGGGGTGAATGTGGGGAGGGAGGCGAGGTCATGGCCAAGGGTGTTCAGAGAACATTTTTAATACAGTGCTTCTCTGTTTGGCTTATGATGTATAAAAATGTGCAATTAGATATCAAAAATTAGATTTAAAAAATGAAAACAGTATAAAAGCTACCGAAATAGGTAAAGCTGGAGATTTCTTTTTTCTTTTCTTTTTCTTTTTTTTTTTTTTCAGACAGAGCCTCAAGCTGTCACTCTGGGTAGAGTGCCATGGCATTACAGCTCACAGTAACCTCCAACTCCTGGGCTCAAGCGAGTCTCTTGCCTCCGCCTCCCAAGTAGCTGGGACTATAGGTGCCTGCCACAACACCCGGCTATTTTTTGGTTGCAGCCATCATTGTTGTTTGGTGGGCCCAGGCTGGATTTGAACCCCCTACCTTAGGTGTATGTGGCTGGTGCCTTAGCCACTTGAGCCACAGGCGCTGAGCCAGAGATTGCTTTTTTCTAATGAAAAGAATGAAGTCCTAGTTCAGAAATCCTGCCTGCAAATGGTGAGCTTGGAAATGGTGGCTACATTTATTTTAGGCCTTGGAGGTTTGACATATAAACAGAAATGATAACAGACTGGGGATACAGTCATTATAACTAATGCACAAGCATCCTGTGTCTTTTTGGAATATATTAGATAAATTCAGCAGTACTCTATTAATTTTGATAAAGTAAACATTTAAAGCAGTGGTTCTCAGTTTATTCTCAGGACCCTTTTACACTTATACATATTATAAAAGACCCCAAAGAGCTTTTGTTTATGTGGGTAACACCTATCAATAATTACTATGTTAGGAATTAAAACTGAGAAATTAAAAAATTTACTTATTCATTTAAAAAATTAACTATAATAAATCTATTATATGTTACTATACATAACATTATAGTTTTTATGAAAATAATTCTGTTTCCCACAACCGAAAAAAAAAAAAGAGCAATGTGTAGAGAAAAATTATTTTACCTTTTGGCAAATTTCTTTGTTGGCTTCACAGAAGGCAGCTGGATTCTCTTATCTGCTTTACATAAGATTATTGTTAGATGCTATTTTGGTGAAAGTAGATGAAGAAAATCCAGCCTTATGTGGATGGGTACTTGAAAGAGAGACGAATGTTTTAATAGCCTTTTCAGGGTAATTTTGGGCATTCTTTGGTATTACACCAACACTTGACGAGTGATAGTTTCTTAAAGGTTAACTGCCTTTAGGAAGGAATCAGAAACCCTATCTGTGAAATTCTGTGTGGAATCAGAAACCCTATCTGTGAAATTCTTATTCTCTCTTAGGTTAAAATCCATTGCTGTGTTTTGGGCTTTGAATTAATTTTTACCCCTCCAGGATTTAGCAACGTGACTTATCAGTCATTTAGAAAATACTGGTTCAATGAGTTATGCCAATGTTGATATATTATAATTTATAATCTTTAAAAAGACCACATGCAAATTAAAAAGACCTCATGCATTATTTCCACTAACATTTTAAGAAAAAGACTTTTAGTATTGTGAAGCTGTCCAATACAGGGGCGTGTTTTACACATTCTAATTTTTTGAATATTCAGATTGTATTATTGTACCAAACATTGTCAGTTGTTTTCATTGAAGTTATGGCCTCATTTTGTTCAAGAAAATATCTGCCAACCACCCAGGAGTTGGCACCTAATGGTACCTATAGTCTGTTTGTTAACCAAGAGGCCAGAGCAGGTGCACCTTGCACGGCCACACAAGTGCTCCTGGAGACGCTTCCACCTGCAGGAGCAGGACTTTGTGGGACCTCTCACGTCCTTGTGCAGGGTATTTAAAGGATAAGCACTCAGATCAGTATTTAGTAATACGAGTAATTTTTGTTCCTCTATCAAGGACATTTTAAATGATATTGATGTCTTCTTCAAAATTGTAAGTGTGTTGTAGTGAGGAATCCACGGGGGATGGATGGTTTGGAGCCGGCACCAGCAACTTATCCCACAGTTGTTTTTTGCATCATCAAGGGACATGACACACAGGGAAGAGGCAGCCAGTCTTAGTACAAGTACGAGCATAGCTTGTGTCCCACTGACCTCCCAGAGACCCACAGAGCACCTTCAGGGGAGCCCCTGTAGGCTAGGGTGGTGGTGACGGTATGGATCAGCTCATTTTCAGGGAGCATTTCAGATCATACCAGCACTTGCTTAAGTGGGAACTCCTCAAGCTTCTGGGGACCAGGTCACAATGGAGGTCTTGGAGAGCAGAGGTGGAGAGCAGGTCTGGGCACTCTGTGGCTGGGTGACCTAAGTGGGTAACCTGCCCCTGAGTCAGCGTTCTCATCTACCCGTGGGTGACAGCAGCCCACGGGTCTGCAGAGTGCTGGGCATGTAGGAAGAACAATCATTGGCTATTTTCATTATTTGGCAGAGAAATTACTTAGAAGTTAAGACACATTTGTTAATATTTATGAATCAGAAACTATGAAGAAAACATCTCTAAGATTGTAACATATCAAGAGAAAAATGGCAGCTACATTTATATGCTTAGTCCTGGCCCAGGTGGCTCACGGCCTGGAGCCCAGGCCCTGACTTGGGCTTGCAGGCCTGCTGGTCACTTGTCCTGTGTCCACAGACTCAGTGGGTCTCTGGGAGGTCAGTGGGACACTTGTCCTATGCTCACAGACCCTCCCTGTGTGGGCTGCACCTTGACACAGCCCTGCTGGGTACTGCTCCCTCCTGATAACCACTTCCAGAAGCTCCCATCTGTCTCCTTCAGGACTCCTTGGTCCCCAGTGCCCTGGGCAGTCAGGACTGGGACATTACCCCCTTTCAGGGTCCACCTTCTTGTGGCCCTCCCTAGAAGGGGTGGCATGAACTATTGGCCTTCAGCAGAGCTTTTCCTAGCTCAGTGTCCCCTGAATGCTGCATCCCTCACTTGGTGGATTGACTGAGATCAACTCCTAGGAACTCCTGTAGGGATGATGTATTTATTTCCCTTTTCCTGCCAGGTTTGTGGAGATGGGACGAGTGTGGTTGGTATTCATAAAGTCACGCTCACTTTTCCTCAAGTCCTCGATGCTGGTCTGGGCACTCGATGTCGTCCTCCGGGGGCTGTAACGTGCCCCGTCAGTCAGGTGCCTTCTGTAAGCCCCTCTGTCTTCACCTATCTGAGCTGCTGGCTCAGGGAGCCCCAGGCTGGGTGGTGTCTAACTGTGGGAACATGCTCCTCACGGTTCTGGACCAGGAGGTCCTAAGGTCAAGGTGCCAGCAGGGGTGGTGTCTGGTGAGGGCCGGCCTCCGGGCCCACAGAGGCACCTCTCACTTCATACTCCTTGGGGTGGAGCTGCCAGAAACTTGTATCAGGCTCTAATCCCATTCGTGAGGGCTCCAGGCTCATGACCTAATCACCTCCCAGAGTCTTACCTCCTATCACCATCCCTTTGGTTAGGACTTCAACATGAGTTTAGGGGGGGACCTGCACATTTAGACCACAGGAGCCTTCTTTCCTGGAGGACGCACCTCTGTCCTCTGAGAGTTCTGCATTCGTCAGCCTCGGAGGGTCCATGCTCTGTGTAGCCTCTGCCTTTTTGGTGTCACGAGTCTTTCCCTCTCTCAGAACTTGATTCTGTTCTCCAGGGAGTGGAGGCGTTGCTCATAGGAACAGCTGCCTTGGCCCTCCCAGCAGGTGTGTCTACCCCCATCTCCCTGGGGGTCACTGGGATGGGGCAGGGACTTGTGGGGCAGGGGGTCAGAGTGTGTTCATCGTGGGTGGGAAGCCTCACCCAGGGGCTCCATTTTGTCATCACCATGCTGAGTTATGTCTGAGGGGGCTGTTTTTGGAGAACCTCTTTCTTTAGTGGTAGGTAGAGCAGAGTCTAAGGAGGTGGCTTGTCAGTGTCAAATTGTGTTGGCTACCAGTGACCCCAGGAAGTGTCAGTGTGCCGTCCTGGGCCTGTGTGTCCAGTCAGTGTGCCGTCCTGGGCCTGTCCAGTTGGTGTGCCGTCCTGGGTCTGTGTGTCCAGTCGGTGTGCTGTCCTGGGTCTATGTTTCCAGTCCAGTGCTTTTGCGACATGTTCCCAAAAGTATTTTATGACATGTTCAAAGACGTGGTTAGGTAAGTTTTGAGAGTCTGATCTGGGAGGAGGTGACTGGCCTTGTACACTTCTCACCACACTCCTCCCTGATGCTGCCCATGGAGCAAATGGTTTCTGTGAGGAGGGTTTGATGAGACCTGAACACCCAACACCTCGTTCATGTTTCATTTGGAAGCAACAATGTTTTACAAAAGTGAATTTTCCATCGTCTTGAAGCCTCTGAGGTTAAGCAGTTACACCATGTTTAAAACCTACTTATGGTGAACCGGCCATTGGGCCCCGAGGTTTTGGTCCTAGTGCAAACATGTCCAGTGTGCTGGGCCTTCTGTGTCCTCTCCTGCACCTCGAGGGTTCTCAGGTGGCCCCGCTGCTGCTGCTGCCGCCTGAGTCACAGCTTCCTGACATCTTTCAGACTCGGGTCCTGTGCTGCCACAGGGACAGGGACAGCCGGGGCTCACAGAGCCGCCAGTGGCTCCTATCCGCAGAGCATGGGGACTTCAACACCTGGGCTCTGACAGAGGTTCAGCTTCCTACTTCCTTTTAGCTACTTTCAGGGTGAATGGTGTTCCCAGGCACCCAGTCTTCAGATGAATGAGCCCCTGGTGAATCCCTGGGCTGAAGCACCTGCAGCTGATCGCAGCCTGATGCAGGCTCAGCTTGGCTCGCGTGGCTGCCCAGCTGCGCCTCTGCCCGCTGCCTGCTGCCCGCAGTGTTATCTGGGTCGTTTCCTTTTCCTTCAGAAGCTAATTGGCTTTTATTTTTATTTTTTTAACCACATGGGGGTGTAACATCCATGCCCTGGAATGTGAGGAGTTTGCACAGATGTACACCAGTGCAGAAGCTGTGGTCAGGGAGGCCACCAGGCTTTGCTTGGGATTTTGGCTCTCAGCCCTCCTGTGGGTTTCTTCTTTCTTTCTATATTTCCCCTCACTCTGCGGGAGCTGGCAGCGCTGCCCTATCTCTCTTTCCTGGAGCAGAAAGGCTGTGGGTGGGCAGCCTGGGTGGAGCACGGACACCGCTGTCTGCAGACTGGCTCATGGGCCGCCTGGGTGGAGTGTGGGCACTGCTTGTCTGCAGATGGGGTCGTGGGCAGCCTGGGCTGAGTGCAGGCACCACGGGCTCGTGGGCAGCCTAGGCAGAGCATGGACCCCGCTGTCTGCACACAGGCTCCTCCTCTTGCTTTGCGTCCTTCCTTGGCTAGTTTCTAAGGGCCTCACAATAATTGCAATTATTTCATTCACATTTCTAGTTTTCATCTGTTGGGAGAATCACCTGACCTATACTTCACACTGCTGTTTGCTTCCTGGGCCATTTGGTCTCCTCTTAAAAAACTGATCTGTGACTCTGTGCAGTAGTCTCTGCCCTGCTTTGTGTGCCGCTGTCGGAGTTTTGAGAGCACACGGTCATGCAGCTACCCAATTCCCTCCATGTGCCTCTGCGGTCACCTCTCCATCCTCGTCCCACCCCATGACTGGGAGCCACTGATCTGTTTTCTGTCCCCTGGTTTTGCCCTTTCTGCAATGTCATATAACTAGAATTGTGCAGCTTGTCCCTTGCAAAGCCTGCCTGCGTTCCTCCGGTGCTCCATGTGAAACCCCTCACCTCGCGCACCAGCCTGGGGCTCCGTTTCATTGCTAGGAGGTGCGAACTGCTTTGGACGGAGGCTCCGGGCACGTTCGTTCAGTCTGTTATCATTCCATGAAGGACATGTCAGTCCAGTGTTGGGAAATTTTGGAAAGAGCTGTGGTGAGTATTCCTGTAAAGACTGATTGTGTAAATCTGAGCTATCTAATGAGGCATTTTTCACGGCATGAGAACTGGCTGACTTTCTGGGTGACTATGCAGTTTTGGGGTCCCATAGCAGGGAATCTAAGTCGTGGTTTTTCTGCAGCCTCCCCAGCAGTTTCTAAGGCCATTAAACAAAATTAGAGTTTGTTTCATAGTCTTTCATCTGCAGTTTTAATTCACGATCTCCCTGCTGCCTGGTGGTGCTAAGCACCGTTTCATGGGCCACTTGCCATCCCTCTAGGATCTTGGGAGGTGTCTGTCAAATCTTTTGTCTCTGTTTTTATCATTGGATGGTTTGTTTCCTGTTTATGGAGTTTTGGGAGTTCTGTGTGAATTCTAGACACAAATTATTTCTTTTTTTTAATTAAATGATAGCTGTGTACATTAATGCAATCATGGGGTACAGTGTGGTGTTTTCATATACAATTTGAAATATTTTCATCAAACTGGTTAACATAACCTTTATGTCATTTTCTTAGTTAATGTATTAAGCGTTTATATTCTACTCGTAGAAAGATTCACTTGTACCCTTGTAAGACAAACCATAGAGGTGATCCCTAAATTCTTTATCAGATTCACGATTTGAAAATTAGTTTTTGCTGATATTGCCTTGTCTTCACTCTCTCACTGCTGTATTTTGAAGAGCAGCTGTTTTCAATTTTGCAACCCAATTTAGATTTTCTTTCATACATTGGGCTTTTCATGTCATATCTAAGTTTTATGCCCAACCCAAACTCTCCAGGACTTTCTCCTGTGTTCCCTTTTAGAAATCTGACAGTTTTCTGTTTTCCATTTGTGTCCAGGACCCATTTTGAGTTAACTTTTACGTGTGGCACAGCGTAGGAATGAGATTTTTGTAAATGTGTAATTATTTCTATACCACTTTGAAAAAGTAATTTTTTTGCTTAAAAATTATTTGTATGTTTTAAAATTTCAGATTTTTCTTTTTCTTTTCTTTCTTTCTTTCTTTCTTTCTTTCTTTCTTTCTTTCTTTCTTTCTTTTCTTTCTTTCTCTCTTTTCTTTCTCTCTTTCTCTCTCTCTCTCTCTCTCTCTCTCTCTCTTTCTCTCTTTCTCTCTTTCTCCCCTCCCTTCCTCCCTTCCTCCCTCCCTTCCTTCCTTCCTTCCTTTCCTTCCTTTCCTTCCTTTCCTTCCTTTCCTTCCTTCCCTTCCTTCCTTTCCTTCCTTTCTTTCTTTCTCTGTAGCCCTGCATACAGTGCTGTCTGGTCATAGCTCACAGCAACCTTAACTCCTGGGCTCAGGCAATCCTGCTGTCTGAGCCTCCCAAATAGCTGGGACTACTGGTGCCCCACTAGTTTTTCTATTTTTAGTAGAGACAGGTTTCACTCTGGCTAGGCTGATGTCAAACTCTTGAGCTCAAGCGATCCTCCTTCCTTGGCCTCCCAGAGTGCTGGGATTACAGGTGTGAGCCACTGCACCTGGCCTTTAAAAATCAATTATTAATAACAATATTTGTGTTGGCTATTTCAGAACTCTCTCCTCTCCCATTGATCTACTTATCTTCTTTTCACCAATATCAAGCTTTCTTGATTACTATAGTTTTGAAATCAGATAAGGTGAGACCTCCAATTTTATTCTTCTTTTCAAATACCACTGTGGACTATTATAGATCCTTTGCCTTTCCAGATAAATCTTAGACCCAGCTTGTCAGTTTCTGTAGGAATCTTGCTGGGATGGATTAGGATTGCATTGACTCACAGATGGGTTTGAGGAGAATGTGTCTGTTGATGTTACTGGATATGATTTACTACCTGTGGAGGCCCTCTCTCCATTTGTTTAGTTTTGTAATTTTTTTGATCGATGTAGGGTTGGGCATACTGATCTTTCATATACTTCCATCAAATATATGCATAAATAGTTTGTTTTTGGAATATTCTACATGGTGTTTAAAATGTTAATTTCCAATTATTTACTGATATTATGTAGAAAAACAATTGATTTTATATATTGATGTGAATCCTGTAACTTTGATGAGATAAAATTATTAATTCTCACAGCTTTTTGTAGATTCTTTGGATTTTTTACTTAGACAGTCTTGTTGTCTGTGAAACAAGCCCCTTGTGTTTCTTCTCTTCCCATGTGGATGCCTTGTTGCCCCGGCCAGGGCCTGGGTGATGACGGGTGGGAGTGGTGAAGCCAGATGTGTTGGTCTTCTTTCTGATCCTAAGGGGAAAACATTCAGACCTGGTATGCATATATGAATATATTTTTTGTAGACACCATTTATCAGGGTAGGAAAATTATCTTATATTCTTAATTCGCTGAGTGTTTTACCATGAATGGATGTTAACTTTTGGAAAATAGTTTTCTGGATCTATTGAGACAAACACATTTTCTTTTTTGGTCTGTTGAGCTACCAAATTGAATTAATTTATTTTCAAATGTTAAGCCAGATTTGCACTCCGTGGATAAACCCCCCTTGTCTGTGCTCTGTTGTCTGGAAGTGCTCACTTCCACAGCACACATGTCCATACTCTGGGACCTCCACAGCTGACCACCCCCTTACACTGACCACCCCATAGTCTGATAGAGTGATGCCTCTGGCTTTATTCTTATCATTAAAAATTACCTTGGCTATGTGGGGTTTATTCTGGTTCCATGTGAAACAACGAACTATTTTTTCCCAAATCTTTAAAGTGTGATGTTGATATTTTAATGGGGATTGCACTGAATTTGTAGATTGCTTTGGGTGGAATAGACATTTTTACAATGTTGATTCTTCCCAGCCAAGGGCATGGTCTGTTCTTATATTTGCTAATATCTTCTGCTATTTCTTTTCACAGGGTTTCATAATTCTCTTTGAAAAGATCTTTATTTTCTTTTATTACATATATTCCAAAGGATTTTATTTCCTTTGAAGCTACCATGAAGGGAATTGTGTCTTTGGTTTTCTTCTCAACTTGGCTGTTACTGGCGTATACAAAGGCTGCTGATTTGTGGACATTGATTTTATATCCTGAGACATTTCTGTATTTCTTCATCACTTCCAGGAGTCTTGAGGTTGAGTTTCTGGGGTTCTCAGCAAAGAATGAGAGTTTGACCTCCTCTGCCCCCATTTGGATGCCTTCTATTTCCTTCTCTGGCCTAATTGCACTGGCTAGAACATCCAGCACTATGTCGAATAGTAGTGGTGATAGAGACATCCTTGTCTGGTTCCAGTTCTAAGTGGAAAAGCTTTCAGTTTTACTCTACTTGGTATGATATTGGCTGTGGGTTTGTTGTAGATGGCTTCAATCAGTTTAACAAATGTGCCACCTACGCCTATGTTCTTAAGTGTTCTTGTTAGAAAAGGATGCTGAATTTTGCCAAATTTTGTTTTTTCATCTATTGAGAGGATCTTGGTCTTAGTTTTAGCTTCTATTGATATGGTGGATTACATTATAGACTTGCATATGTTAAACCAGCCTTGCATCCCTGGGATGAAGCCTACTTGACCATGATGAGTAATTTTTAAAAATGTGTACCTGTGATCTATTAGCTAAGATTTTGTGGAGTATTTTTGCATTGATATTCATTAGTGAAATTGGTCTGAAGTTCTCCTTTTTAGTGGGTCCTTTCCTGGCTTTGGAATCAGGGTGATGTTTGCTGCATAGATGGTGTTGAGGAAAGTTCCTTCCTTCTCGATGTTTTGGAGTAGGTTCTGCAGTATGGGTATGAGCTCCTCTTTGAAGGTTTGATAGAATTCTGGTGTGAAGCCATCTGGCCTAGGGCTTTTATTGTTGGAAGATTTTTTATTATTTCTTCAGTTTCAGTGCTTGATATTGGTCTGTTCAAGAGATCTGTTTCTTCTGGGGAGATGGTGTGATTCCAGGTATTGGTCCATTTCCACTACATTGTCAAACTTCTAGGTATAGATTTTCTTGTAGTAGTCAGAGAAAATCTCCTGTATCTCTGTTACCTTCCCCTTTTTGTTTTTGATTAGGTTATTAGAAATTTTAGTTTTCTCTTTCTAATTAATCTGGCCAAAGGTTTATCAATTTTCTTTATCTTTTCAAAGAAATACTTTTTTTTTTTTTTTTTTGCAGTTTTTGGCTGGGGCTGGGTTTGAACCCACCACCTCCAGCATATGGGGCCAGCACCCTACTCTTTGAGCCACAGGTGCCACCCAAGAAATAAATTTTTGTTTCATTAATTTTCTAAATGATTGTTTTGTTTTCAGTTTCATTTATTTCTGGTTTAATTTTGGTTATTTCTTTTCTTCTGCTAGGTTTGGGATTGGATTACTCTTCCTTTTCCATTTCCTTAAGATGATTCATTAGGTTGTTGGTATGCTGTACTCTCTTTCTGTTTTTAGATGTAGACATCTCTCTTAAGACTGCTTTTGCTGTATCTCACAGGTTTTGGTAGCTTGTGTCTTCATTGTTATTATGCTCAAGGAAGTTAATAATTTCCTCCTTTATCTCTTCCTTGACCCAACTGTCAATATAAGATTGGTTAGTTTCCATGCCTTTGTGTGGGGATGAAATTTTTTTGTTGGAGTTGAGTTCTACCTTTTTTTTGCCTTGTGGTTTGAAAAGATAAAAGTTTTAATTTCAATTCTATTAATTTTGTTGAGATTTGATTTTTGCCCTAGGATATGATCTAATTTGGAGTATGTTGACAAAAAGAATGTATATTCCTTAGCTTTTGGATGGTGTGTTCTGTATATGCCTATTAAGCCCAATTGTTCCAGGGTCACATTTAAGTACCTTATATCTTTGTTTAGTTTCTATTTAGAGAATCTATCCAACTCTGTAAGAGGGATGTTGAAGTCCCCAGCTATTATGGTGTTATAGGATATCATATTGACCAGACCAATTAAGGTCTTGTTTCATAGATCTGGAAACATTTAAGTTGGGTACATAAATATTTATAATTGAAATATCCTTTTGTTGTACTGTTCTCCTGCCCAGTATGAAGTGACCTGAATAGTTTCTTTAGGTGGAAGATTCAGGTACTGATTTGAGATCTTTCTTCCTTTTTAATTAGGCATTTAAAGCTATAAATTTCCCTCTAAGCTCTGCTGTAGCTGCATTCTATAACTTTTATTGCATTTTAATTTTCATTCATCTTAGAGTATCTTATAATTTTCTTGGGTTTTGTTCTTATTTATTTTTCATTTCAGAGTACATTTTAATATTTGCACACATTTGTGAATTTTCTAACTTTTCTTCTGTTATTGATTTCTAATTTCATTCCATTGTGTTCCGAGAACATATATCAGATTGAGTCAATATTTTAGTCTTTGCTGGCTGTTCCAACTCTACTGCAACCACTGAACTCTGTTTTATTGCAAATGCAGATATAGGCAAACCTTGAATGAAGGGGGTTGGCTGTGCTCCATCACACCTTTGTGTATAATATAGGTGGCAGGCTGGCTTTGGCACATGGACTGTAGAAAGGGAGGCACTTAGTCTGTGTCCCCTGAAATGCAAACAGCTTCTCCTTTGCTATATCTTTTGTGGGGAACTTCAGTGAGTCTAGGCAGGAGTTTAGTGTTGTTGCTATGGTGACCTTCAATGCACCACTGGCTTCAAATTTATTACCTGGTGCTTGGTGTGGGGGCTGGTGTCCTGGGAAAGTTTCTCAGTGTTCCTGTTCTACCTCAGCTCTCGGCTCTCCCCCCAACAAGCTCTTGCCCCTCCCCCAGCTATAGGGTTTGATACTCATCATCTGATGCTTGGCGCCTGCTGGTGGGAGGTGGGGATAGGTTCTCTTTGTCCTGTTTCAGCCCCTCATTTAGGCAGGCTGTGTGTCCCTAAGGCTTGTGGGAGGGGATTTCTCAGTGGTTCCACCTCTTCCCTGGCACTAGGGCAAATATCCTTTTCTGGACCCAGAACCTATTCCTTGCCCTCCTCCAGAGGTGGAGGGTTTTATTCTCTTCTCTTCTCCATCTACAGTGGGCCTCCACCAGGGCCCTGACATATTTTGCTGTCCTTCTCAAACTTTGTCCCGTGGTGGGCCTGGGTAGGGCTCTGTGGTTTCCTGTGGCATCATGAGCACCCAGTGAGGTTTGCAGAGTGGGCATAGCACCATGCTTATCTCCACTCACTGAGCTCTCAGCTGAAATCCCCTACACTCTGCTGGTAGTGTTACTTTCTTCCCTGCCCTGCCCTCAAAAGCCGGGCTCAGGTCCTGTGTTCCTGAGAGGGGTGTCTTGTTTAGGTTCCAGGCTGGTTGGCTGTTCTGTGACCTCAACTCTCTGAAGGATTCAAGAAAGTTACAATTTTATAGCTTATCTGCTTTTTCTTGTTAGAGTAAGAATGATTCTCTTTTAAGTTTTTTACCTTCCAAGCTGAAGCTGGCTCCTTTTTCATGTGGAAAATGTTTGGGAGGACAATATTAGTGATCAAAATCTTGATTGACCTGTGGAAATCAGTATGAACTTGGTCCACAGGTCCTGGGCTTCACTGTGGTGGCTGAACTACATAGATTTAAGACTTCCATGGCAGAGCTTGGCTAGACAGTAGTGACCCAGGGGCTTTAGAGATCTGGTCTGGACTCCCAGCCAGGCTAGGGAGGTGAGTGGCCCTGCAGCCCTGGCTGCCATGTTTTGGCAGATCATCACTGAGTGCATTCATCTTTTTTGGTGGACTAACCTTTATTGCACATCTTATGCCACAGGATCCAGCTGTGTAGCTGAGCGTTCTTATCCCTAGGACTCTTGTTTGTAGCTCAGAGAGGAAAGTATCAGCTGCTAACACTGATGGTTTCTATTTCAGGAAAGCAATTCACGAATGTCTTTTAAGAAAAGGTTTCCCTTAAGACACAACACAAAGAAAAAAGGTATGTCACATATCTGTTGAAGAATAGAAATGTATATACTCTCTAATAACTCAGCCGTGGGTGGAAATACTTGACAGACCCAATAGAGACAGCTGATATGCTATAGATTAAATTTGTTTCTAGAAATACAGTTAAGATATGCAGAGAATACTGGATGGAGAAAAGATCTTACTCTCTGTCCATTGTTTCTTTCCTGCCTTCCATAAAATGCATAATAATAATGGCACCAAATTATAATGCCTTTTCTATTTTTTCATAATTCTCATAATTCTTTACATTTTTGGTTTTAAAAGCAGCTTACAAAGAGTTTTCATGTATATGATTTTCTGGTAGAATAGCCCTGAAGAGAAGAAAAATGATTTATTAAAGTATTAATTGATTTACAAATTATAAAAATCCTTTGAGGTATTAACAATTTTTCTTTCTTTAATGAAGTCAGATGTTTTACAGATGAGGAAATGGAGGCCTAGAGTAGGGATGAACTTGAAATGTTGTAGCTGAAGCTCACACATAGGCAGTGTCTTCTGAGGTTTGCAGGTCAGGAGCCACAAGTAGAAGTGGGAAGTCCAACAGCTCATTCCATAGCTGTGCTTTGTGGCCAAGATCCTTTTCAATAACTTTTATGCTCTTTAGATGTAATTTAGTTCCCAAGATAAAGCACTCAAAGCCCCCCTCCCCCCCGCTTTTTAAGAAAATATGATTAAGATCCTATGGCTTACTAGTGTCCTGTGAGATCACGTATTAGTCAGGATTAACTGACTACATTTGTGTTACATCTCTGTGGCTGGCCTGCCTTCCTTCCTTCCTTCCTTCCTTCCTTCCTTCCTTCCTTCCTTCCTTCCTGCCTTCCTTCCTGCCTTCCCTCCTTCCTGCCTGCCTGCCTGCCTGCCTGCCTGCCTGCCTTCCTGCCTTCCTGCCTTCCTTCCTTCCTTCCTTCCTGCCTTCCTGCCTTCCTTCCTTCCTTCCTTCCTTCCTTCCTTCCTTCCTGCCTGCCTTCCTGCCTTCCTCCCCTCCTCCCCTCTGTGCTCCCCTTAACTTCCTCCCACCTCTTCCTTCACCTCCCTCCCTCCTTCTCTCCTTCCTTTTGTTTATTAAGTAGAACCTGTGAGTGATGACATTACCTTGCTCCTCTTGATGAAAGATAGAGATGGAGTCTTCACCAAAGGAGAGGTTGCGGGGAACCTTGCCAGCTCATGGGGAGGGGAAGAGCCTCACCTTTCCAGTGGTGTGGATGTCCTATAACTCTCAGCCTTCACTCCTTACCCATCACACTTCAACCCCTTCACCCTTAACCTCATCACCCTTCACTCCTCACCCATCACCCTTCCCCTTTTATCCTCCACCCCCACCTTGGTGTTGCACTAGCTGACTGTTCTTAGAGTACACACGTGGTCAGCATTAGCTTCAATTAACCCTAATGGGAGCCTTGGGGGGACAAGAGATGGCAGAAAGCAGCCTCAAGGTCAGGTGTGGATATGGAGCTCGGATGGGTCTGGCTGGGCACAAGAGAAGCCCCCACAGAGTGGAGGCAGGAAGAGCAGGGCTGGGAGGTCTGCTCTGCACATTGGAAACAGCAGCCTGTTTCCAACTGGGACAGAGGAGGCCATGTGGTTTTGGGGTCTTGTGACCCATTGTGGGAGGTAATTTTCTTTTTTTTTATTAAATCATATTTGTGCACATTAATATTATTATCATGGGGTACAGTGTGTTGTTTCCATATACAATTTGAAATACTTTCATCCAATTGGCCAAGATAGCCTTCATGTCATTCTCATAGTTGTTGTGTTAAGACATTTATATTCGACATTTGGAAAGATTCACATGTACCCTT
>CAUYTI010017090.1:0-19734 GCA_963575145.1 Galago senegalensis
GGCCCACCCTGCAGCCCTCCTCATTCTTTCCTGGTTGCTCAACCATGTAGTGCCACCTTGGGCAACAGAGCAATAAGCCCCCAATTCCTTGTTAACTAAGTCACCTTACTGCAATAAACAGTAAGTTTCTATTACCTTGAAGTACAGGTAACCAGGTTGCACCAACTCTAGCCCCCGGTTAAGGAACCCCCCACCCTTCACCTGTACCAATCCAAATTCACCTTTACTAGTGAAATCATCCACCACCAATGCAAATCCTCCTTTACTTCCTCCTTTACTAATGAAATCACCAACCACCAATGAAAATTGTACTCATATCCGACCCTACCCCTCTTGCTTTTTGTACCCCATAAAGTGTCTTCACCTATAAAAACTGCCTTCACCTTGAGTTTGGGGTTCATCCTAGGCTTGCATGCCAGGAGAGTCTAGGCTACCTGGGGCCTGAATAAACTCATCTCATGCCTATTACATCAGAGTGTGTCTCGAGTTTGTCGGTTGGGGCTACTTCGGGAGGCTTTTTCGGATCCAACAGTAAAGATACCAGGCAGACTTAGACCCATCTATTCTCAATCCCAGCTTCACCACTTGCTAGCCCTCTAATTTAGGGCAGGCTACTTTTGTACTTTAGCCTCTGTTTTCCAAACTGAGAAGTGGGTTTAATAATAGTAAATTGTTGGGTTATTATGATAATTGAAGATATATATATATATATATATACACACACACACACACACACACACACACACACACCCATTTGCTCAAGGGCCCAGTGTGACAAACAAATCTTAGCTGTTTTTACTCTCTCTCTCTTAAAAACACATTGCCAGGATTTAGCCTTCCAATGCTATTCCAAAAATGAACTTCTAGGGTCATCCAGGAAACTTACCCATCCTGCTGGGGCTTAAAGAGTAACCATAATTGGGAGCAGTGGGAGGTAGTGGAGGAAAAAAAATCTTAAAGAAAAACTCTGCCCTTTAATTTCACCATTTACATAACCAAGATGTTTGGAATTTTAATGTTTAGAATTTAAATGAGAAAGACATTTAAACTTTGGCTACAGGTGTTTAAACTGCAATTAAAAAGATTTAGAATTCTGACCAAAGAGAAAGGATGCACTATTAAAATGGAGACCCTTCATAACTTAAAAATGAATCAGGTACCACTCAGATTTTTATGGAGCCAAAGCAACACGCACTTTTCCTCGTTTTCCCTTTCTCCTAAACTACACACATTAAATGAGCCCCAAATGGTATCTGAACAGATGGATATTTGCATAATTAAAAATATATTAGAGTACATGTCACAGTTGACCTAGTGTTTCCCTAAGGTCCTGTGGTCCTTAGGATAAAATGAGCAGACTGACTGAGAGATCCTTTGTCTCAGTGGGGTGCAAATACAGGGCAGAATCAGTGGAGAAAAATTAATAAGGGTACAAACTGATTACAGTTTAAGTTTAGTGAAGGTCTTAGGTAGACCTTAGACTAGACCTGCTTTGTTTCTATTTAACCTTTACTAGCATCTGTTACACAGTCACGTGCTAGAACTTGAGGGGTCAGTAGAAACAGGCAGACATGTTCTTGCCTTAAAGAAATAGACTGTCTTGCTTAGGAAAGGCAACTTCCTGTTCAAAGTCCAAGAAGTTTTGTTCGCATACTCATATGTCTATGTAAAATAAATTTGTGAGTTAAGAGTTTTCAATTTTGGGCAGTGCCTATGGCTCAAGGAGTAGGGTGCCGGCCCCATATACCAGAGGGGTGGGTTCAAATCTGCCCTGGCCAAAAACTACAAAAAAAAAAAAATGGGGGTGGTGGTACCAGCCCCATATACCAAGGGTAGGGGGTTGGATCCCGGCCCCAGCCAAACTGCAACAAAAGATAGCCAGGTGTTGTTGTAAGGGCCAGACCAGCGCCATTTTGTTGTCTACTGCATAAACTCTGTTCCTAGCCCTTCCACCTCCCTCCACTCCAACCACCACGTAAACCCACAGGGGCACTCCCTGCTGCCTCCCCCACCCCTGTTAGCACAGCCATTAAGCCACTGAATTGAGTCACCTAAGGCAGACAGCTGCCATAATAGGCAATAAGTATCAGTTTCCTTGAACAGCTCCCATAATAGGTAATAGGTTTCTACTTCCTTGAAATTCAGGTATTCTCCTTCCTAATTAGGCTATACTAACTCTAGCCCTGTTAAGAAATCCCCCACCCCTCACCTGAACCAATCCAAATTCTCCTTTACTAGTGAAATCATCAACCACCAATGCAAATCCTCCTTTACTAATGAAATCACGAGTGTACTCGTAACGGACCCTACCCTTCTTGCTTTCTGTACCCCATAAAAACTTGCTCTACCCCGAGTTCGGGGCTCTTCCTTGGCTTGCATGCCAGGAGAGACCAGGCCCGGGCTTGAATAAATCTCATCTCTTGCCTTTTACATCGGAGTGTGTCTTGGATTTGTCTGCTGGGGCAACTTGGGGGAATTTTTTGGGCATAACATTGTGATGGGTGCCTGTAGTCCCAGCTACTTGGGAGGCTGAGGCCAGAGAATCGCCTAACCCCAAGAGCTAGAGGCTGCTGTGAGCTGTGATATCACAGCACTCTACAAAGGGTAACAAATGAGACTCTGTCTCTAAAAGAAAAAAAAAAGAGTTTGCAATTTTCCTTAAGCCAGTGGTCAGAAACAGGCGTCACAGTACATGCTAAATCTTGGACCCTAAAGAGATATTCTGAGTGTGAATGAAGTCCAGAAGGACATTTTCAGCAGAGGGAGATGCTGAAGCAGAATTCACTTAGTGACCTGCAGTGTGTTGAATGTGACCAGAGTGGTACCACCAGATGAAGAGGGTCAGGCCACCTGTTACTGTCAGCCCATATGCAGAGACAGGGATAAGTCCACCAAAGTTTATTTGTCAGAGGCTGGGATTGTGGAGAATGGTGAGAGTAGCCTCTCCAACGCTGCTCTGATCTTCCATTGCCAACATTACAGTTTTATAGATTTAAATTCAAAGTGAAGACTGATAGGGTCGACCCACCCAGATAGAACTGACCTGCCCAGGTAGAACTGACCCACCCAGGAAGAATCAAGTATATGTTCCTCCCAAGAAGTGGTGGACAGACCAATCCCGGCCTCTCTAACACTTTAAATCTCTGACTGCCATAATCCACATGTGGATTTCTTCTGGGTCAGGAATCTCACCCTACCTGCACCCAGGTGGAATAAAAGCCCTTTTAATTGCACAAACCAGGACTCTACCACCTTCCTTTCATCTTGAGCCTCAGAATAATCTTTTATCTTTGGGTCCCAAACCTTTCAAAGACTATGTTAACTCTTAAACAATAATCAGCAGAACCCATGACCCACATAACTCATGACTCAAAACATTTCAATTCAAAAGTTCATCTCCTGAATCAATCCACCTCAAGGACTCAAGATAGGCATCTTCAGGGTGTGAACTAAATTTACAAAACAGTAAGAATGGGAGACAGGGGGTGAAGGTCAGACAGGACCTAAACTGGCCAGACCAGCTATGTCGTGTCTGCTCCAGCCTGATAAACTCCGTCTTATTCTCACTACATGTGCTTTCATGAGTATAGGATTTAGATTGGAGTGGAGGAAGGAGCTGAGGGGAAAGAGATGGAGCTTGAGGAACAGGAAAGGTGAGGCCCCGGAGGGCTTGGCCAAGGCCTTACCCTGGAGCCCTGTGGTTCTATGGGAGACTTAAATAGCCGTGTGACACATCAGATTTGACATCTGAAGAGATGACTCTGGTAGGATTGTGATGAAACTTTGGACAGAGGTTAAGTCCAGTGGCAGGGAACTTTTTAGAACATTCTTAGATAAGTTGCAGAATAAAAAACATAATTTATCCTTCTGGGTTCTTAGCTAGGACACCTGTAACAAAAGATAGACTAACAAGAAAAAAACAAACAAGGGTTTATTAACATACATATCTCATGCATACAGGAGAGTGGGGAGGTTTCACTGAAAACCTCGGACATGATGCAGATTGATTAAGAGCAGAAAAAGCAGATAACATTACTTAATGTGTTTACACTGGAGTTTTCAGAATGAAGACCCAAAGATACAGGATAAATTGTCCATTTTTGTGCTTTGATTCAACAAAGTATGGATGGCTATGTAGAAATATGACTGGACAAAAAATGTATAATGTAATGCTAATAAACAGAGTGGGAAACCCAGCAAGGCCAGTCTGTTCAGATTCTTTCAGGACTCTTTGGGTACATTCCCTGTTTTGGGGTATGGAACAGGGACCTCTACTGGAAGGGGAAGGTCTTATGACCCACAGTCAAACTAAGTAGTCAGATTCTTTCCTTATTTTTAGATACAGTCTCACTTTGTTTCCCTTGATAGAGTCCCATGGCATCACTGTTCACATAGCAACCTCAAACTGTTGGGTTCAAGCGATCCTCTTGCCTCAGCCTCCAGAGTAGCTGGAACTACAGGCTCCCTCCACAATGCCTGGCTATTTTTAGAGACAAGGTCTTTCTCTGGCTCAGGCTGGTCTCCAACCTGTGCACTCAGGCAATCTACCTGCCTCAGCCTCCCAGAGTACTAGGATTAGAGGCATGAGCCACTGTGCCCGGCCCAGATGCTTTCTTTCTAGGAAGTTTTTGCACAAAATATTTTTAAGTTTTAAGGCTGGCTTTTGGGGAAATTCCTTCTGGTTTCTATGATCTGCTGTGTTTGGGAAGAAGGATTCTAGTTTCTGTGGCCTGCATCAGGGAAGAATGGGACTGAGAGACAGGAGAGAAAGGCAGAGAAAAAGTTGCTTCTGAGACTGCTCAGGAGGCCTTCATTTGGGGGTGAACCCCAACAGACTTACCCAGGGAATGAATAAATCTCAGAGAGGTGACTTAGAACTTCAGTACCTTCAACAAACAGCCATATGATTTTTGGAGAAGTGCCGAGACAAAGCAAAAGGACTTGGGGTTTCTAGGTCTGGAAAACTGTGGAGGGAAAATAAATGGTAGACAAAGGGTGGTTAGCAGAGTTTGCTATGCAGAGTCCTCTGGTGCTGCTCTGGGTCTGAAATTGTCCTTCCTGGTAGACAAGGGAGGAAGGCACCTTTGTAAATTTAAGTCTTGCTTTTGGGTAACTATGGGGAGGGCAGAGAGCTATTCTTGTGTCCATTCCTCAATCACTTTCAGCTTACAATAGTCCTTATGCCACAGTGGCATATTTCAGGGTGGCCTATTGTCCTACCCTATAGGGTCTAGGTAAGTGATACTGAGAGTCTGAGTGAAAAGTAATTATTTTTTTAATTATTTCCAAACATCCTACCAGTTTTCTCTCGTTTGGGGTATACATGACACATCGCTCACTGTCTGACTGTGTCTTATTTCTCCTGAGCAAACTGCGTAGCAGGTGAGTAGGAGACAGAAGATACACTCTAAGTCGCCAGATCAGAACAAGTACACAGAAACCCATATCCAGCTCCTTCACTGTCAGAGCCAGGGGCTCAAGCCAGTATGGGGAGAAGGAAGACAATGCGATTAGGTCTTCATTAGCTGGAGTCCACAGAAACAGCTGAGACTAGAGGCACCGTCCTGTTGGTGAATCAAATGAGGAGTGAGGAGCCAGAGGAGGAGGAAATGAAAGGAGGTGCGAGGATCCCAGCCACATGACCCTTACAAACCCAGGCCTAGGAGACAGACAAGGAGAGGAGTGAGTGGGGTTTAGAATCCTCACTTTTATTTTGGGAAGTCTAAAATGGTCTGGTGAGAGACACCTGGGGGGGAAAAAAAAGAACTTCAGTTGTTCCGCTGAGAAAAACAGGAACACTCAAGTCGAACAAATTCATGCTTCCCACCCCTTCCACCCCTTTCTTTCTTTAGAAAAGGAAGATCGCAGAGAGGGCATTTGCATTAGTTCTGCTGGGTGTCTGTGAAATTAAGGAAAAAAAAAAATAAAGAAGAAATAAGGAAAGAAGAGAAAGCAACTATATTTGAAACAATGAGAAGTCTTTGGAACTGTGCTGATGATATGGTCACCCTGCAGGGGCAAGAAGAGACTTGATGATGAGTGTAGTGTCCTGGAAACAGACTTGTGTTAAGCAGAGAGGCAGAGAGGCATCTCCAAAGATGAAAGGTTTTCATTTGAAACACATGAAGCATGATTCCCCCATGGCTCACACAGTATGTGACTTGAGTTTCCAATTTCTTGCCCCCCACGACTCCCTCCGTGCAAGTTCACATATTTTATTGAAAAGATATTATGACATGCACGCTGGGTAGCGTCCAGAACAAAAGATATATTGTACAATGCGCTTGAGAACAGAAAGGCCCACCAGATCTTATAGATAACATGCAGCCCTGCTAAATTAACTGTGCTAAAAATAAACACAATGCAGAAATGGATTTAACAATCCACTTACATTTGAAAAGGCAGCATCTTTGAAGTGTCTGGGGTGGGGATTGGTTGTGATCTAGGACTTTTAAAAGAGTTTTGCCAAAGTCTTGTATCTTACTCAGGATTTGAAGAGGATGTGAAATGTTTGGTATTTATTAAATAAAAGTCACCAGCGCTCTAGGTTTTGACTCTTGTGTTTCCAGTAATCATTAGAGGTTTTGACCCTTAATTATCTCTGGTGCATTTCTAATTGTATCTTCTCTTATAAATTCTGAAATTTGAATTAGAAAGGCTCTTGGAGATCATCTGAGAGGTCTCTATGAGAAACCAAGGCATGGAGAGATGCAGCTAATGACTGTCCTGGTAAGAAAAATTCATACTGAATCCAGACTCTATTATTTTAGGACTGGGATTTTGGAGTGGAGAAGCTGGTATCATTTTTCCTGGTGACTCTTTCTAATGTAGTGAAATCAGAGTCCATGCAGCCCTCTAAAGCAGTAATTAGTGGGAAATGCTGGGTTATGTGAAATTCCCCTGATTATCAGAATAAGAGATGTAGCCGTAAATAGCAAAACAACCAAGTGGGGGGTGGTGCCTGTGGCTCAAAGGAGTAGGGTGCTGGGCCCATATACCAGAGGTTGCGGGATCAAACCCAGCCCTGGCCAAAATCTGCAAAAAAAACCCCCAAAAAACAAAAGAAACAACCAACAATAAAAACAAAAACAACTATGTGGGTCCATCTGCCTGATCAAACCCTGGGACAGTTGTTTTCCCAAGTTTAAGAGACTGTAATCTTGCTCTCTTGCTGGCATCTGTGAAAAATATACAGGCTGCTACAACTTTATCTCATGCAGACAAAGAGGCCAGACTGGTGCTCAGGGGATAAGATTACATTCCTTTATAGCACTTAAACAATGCAACCAAAATTCCAGACAAAAAGTTGAAAGGCAAGGGATGAAAATGAAATCTCCTTTTAAGTTCTTCTCCCGTGCTTTGGTTTTCATGATAAAATGTGGATGAGTAACTTATGCAGTCCTTTTTCTCTTACCACTCCAATCACTCCTGGTATTGCTGCTGAAACTTACCTAAATTATTTCAGCACATGATTAAAAAGAGTCGGAAGACCATTGACATTCTAAGTTAAATGGTTCCTGCTATTGACATGCCACTTAATGAAATTCCATCTGCAGTCCTGGATGAAATCCATTACCACCCTCATCGACTGCTTCACTCACGCCTGCTCTCACGATTGCCTTTTTGCTTGCCACATAATGATTTGGTTCTTTGCTGAAAAGTTGAGAATCCTGGTCCATAGACGCAGAGTCTGATGTTAGCAATGGGTTGACTCTACCAGTGAAAGGCAAAATAAAGGAAAAAGTGCCCCTTTTTTGTTGTTTTTAATGTGAAGATGTGTGACTGTATCTTGCCTGTCTCATTGTCTGTTTAACAAGTATTTACCAAACATACCGTGTGCCAGAATTACTCTCCGGTTTGGTTGGCAGTAGGTCCTTGGTCTCAGGTATACAAAGAATAAACTGATGGACCAGAGACAAGTGGTCAGATAGGATTTTATTAGACAGAAAGGAATACAGGAGCAAAGAAGCATCAAAGCTTCTGGCAGAGGGAAAGACCCAAACAAGAGGCTTCCATGTGGGTTCTTTGTCTAGGGGTATATATTACGTTTTGGTCAGGACTTGATAGGTGGAAAAATCTTTCCAAAGTTAATAATTGTATTAACAAATGAATGAATGCAGTCCCTCCCCCGGGACTGGGTTATTAGGTCTTTACAGTTTTTGTGTCAAGGAAGGGATTAGAGTGTGTGCTCCCTACTCAAGGTGGAACCACCCCAAACATTTCAGGCTGCTTTGTTCCTTACCTGGCCAGAGCCCAGAGGATGTGGCCTGGAAAGAGCAGCCTATTTGTGCCCAGAGATGGAGTCTGATTTCTGAGCTCACCCAGGCCTAGAGAATGGGGGGAGAGGCCCTGTCCTGCACTGAGTGGGGGAACCCTATTATCATCCCTCCCTTTCCAAATAGAAGCTCTAACTACTGTTTAGGGAAAGGGGGTGCTAACCACTCCAAACTGCTTCCTGCTGAAGATGGACAGTGGTAAAGGGGTGCATTTAGGGTTTCTCTGAAGAGAGGGAGATCCAGAATTCCACAGCAGATTCAAGTCTTGGACTGAAACCCTTTCTATTGCGGGTAGCCTGATGACATCATCTCTGGAAGACATAAATCTGATTAGCACACTAACAGGCAAGAATAGAACAGTGAGAGGAGGGGGTTAGTTACAGCGTCAGTGGTGTCATGTTGGAAATAAAGTTAGTGGCTTACAAAGAAAACATCAACACTTTTCTTGCTGCCTTCTAAATAAATTCAAATTTTCCTTAGGTTCACAAATGTAGGTGGACTGTGGTTGATTCTCTTTATGGTCCGCTTTTATAGGAGGTGGGGGTTCCAGGATTTTACTCGTATCCAGGAATCTAGTCCTATAACTTTAACAGCTGTAGAAGACAAGATAACAGAAGAGAGACCTTCCCAAGTTGGGGTCAGGGAAGGTGAATTGGAGGGAAGAGTTTTGATCATAACTAGATGTTCAGGAGAGAAAAGTTTTTTTTTCCCCTTCTTTGCTACAATTTTAGCCTCTTTATCAGCAAGTCTGTTACCTTCAGAATTATCATCTAAGGTTTTCTGGTGTCCCTTACAGTGAATAACTGCAACTTCTTATGGAACATGACCAGCTTTCAATAACCTATTTCATGATGATACTTTCTGGGGGAGCTATTAGAAATTAGGTATTATCCGTCCTTCCAAATGGCAGCATAAACATGTAAAATGAGGAAAGCATATTTTGAGCCGGTGTACATATGGGTTCATTTGTCTCTCCCATTTCTAAAGCATGAGCTAAAGCTATTACCTCATCTAATTGTGCCCTGATTCCTGAAGGGAGAGACCCATCCTGAATTACAGCATGCTGAGTAATTATAGCATAGCCTGATTTGCGAGCCCCTTGGTCTATGAAAGAACTTCTGTCTGTATGCAAAACCATATCAGGATTAGATAGAGAAGTTTCTTGTAAGTCTTCTCTACCTGCATAGGTCTGTGATATCATTTGTTGACAATCATGCCCTATTTTCTCAATGGATTGAGGGAGGAAAGTGGCAGGATTCAAAGTGGCACAGGTGCATAATGATAGCACTGGTCCTTCTAGTAATAAGGCTTGATATTTAAGAAAGCTGTTATCTGACATCCGATGATTGCTTTTTGAATTTAAAAGTGCAGTAAGGTCATGAGAAGTATAAATAATTACATCTCTTTCCAAAGTTAGCTTAATTGCCTCTGGGGTTAAGAGGGCTACAGCAGCTACTAATTGTAGACAGTATGGCCATCCCTTGGTCAATTAATTTCCTTACTAAGATAAGCTACAGGTTGTAAAACTGGAACCCAGTGATGGCTCAGGACTCCTAGGGCAATTCTAATCTACTCTGTAATTCATAGATTAAATGAAGAAATAAAGCAGGAGCCTGTAAAAGAGCATTTTTCAGCTGTTGGAATGCCTTATTCGCCTCTGGTTCTCATTCTAGAGTGGCCAGGTCCTCTTTTTTGAACTTTTCTTTTTTTTTTTTTTTTGAGATAGAGCCTCAAGCTATCACCCTGGGTAGAGTGCTGTGGCATAACAGCTCATGGCAACCTCCAACTCCTGGTCTCAAGTGATTCTCCTGCCTCCACCTTCCAAGTAGCTAGGACCACAGGTGCTCACACAATGCCCAGCTATTTTTTGGTTGCAGCCATCACTGATGTTTGGAGGGCCCAGGCTGGATTAGGACCCACCAGCTCAGGTGTATGTGGCTGGCACCTTAGCCACTTGAGCCACAGGTACCAAGCCTTTTTGAGCATTTTTAATTAAAGAATAGAGTGGTCTAGCTATTTCACTATATCCAGGAATCCAGAGTCTGTCAAAGCCTATGACCCCTAAGAAGCCTTGAAGCTTCTTAGGTTCAAAGTTTAGTGTGAGTCAATATTTATTCTATTGCCCAATGCTCTCTTTGCCTGTGAAAGTTGGAGACCCAAACAGTGTACTTCAGGCACGCATAATTGGGCTTTAACTTTGGAAACTTTGTACCTACAAGCTTGGGTAGCTTTGGAGCATTTCTCTGCATCTGGTACGTCCAGAAGAATGTTATGTATATACTACAGAGTAGCCATGGGATATGAGAAATGACTCAAGTCTTAGGGTAAGCCTTGTCCAAACAAGTGAGGTTTGTCCCTAAATCCCTGAGGTAAGTTGGACGAAAGGGGAATATTTTGCTTTTCCCACTTGTCCCTCACTAGCCCATATTCTGGGTTAATTCCTGTCTGTAATAATGGAAAGCACAGTATATGTTCTTGTTATTTATATACATATAAATGATTGTTCCTGCTTTAGTTAGTATGTCCTTCCCCAAAAAGGGAGCAGGACTTTCAGGCATGATTAGGAAGGTGTGATAGAACAGCCAGTTGCCCCAACTGCTGCTTAATGGCTGGGAGAAGAATTTGGTAAGTGGCTTTACAGACACTTCTTGTATAGTTACAGATTTGGGGGATAGAAGACCATGGTTAGAGGAGTACAGAAAAGGTTGCTCCAGTGTCCAGAAGAAATTTTTTCTCTTGGCTTGGTGCCTGAGGCTCAAGTGGCTAAGGCGCCAGCCACATACACCTAAGGTGGCAGGTTTGAATCCAGCCCAGGCCTGCCAAACAACAATGATGGTTGCAACCAAAAAATAGCCAGGCATTGTGGTGGGCACCTGTAGTCCCAGCTACTTGGGAGGCAGAGGGAGGAGAATCTCTTGAGCCCAGGAGTTGGAGGTTGCTGTGAGCTGTGATGCCACAGCACTCTACCCAGGGTGATAGCTTGAGGCTCTGTCTCAAAAAAGAAAAAGAAATTTTTTTCTCCTGGCTCTCCACTACGAGGCAGACCCAGGGCTCTTGAGGGGTGTTAACACAAACTGAAACTATGAGAAACTGCCCCAGGCACTGTCAGCCTAGATTACAGGCTGATCCTGTCACTGTCCCAGGAGGCCTTCACCTCTGGGAATAGACTGCCCTCCAGTGGTCACCCTTGCATTCTGGACAGGGGCCTGGTGGCTTGCCCAATAGGCAGTGTGGCCAGGGGCAATCTCTCTTGAAGTGGCCAGTCTGATCACTTTGGAAATACTTGTTCTTAGCTCCTCTGGCTTCTCTGTGCTCCAGAATGATGCCCATTTGTCAGAGTGTCCTTATTAGAACTCATTCATTTTTTAGCCCTTCTCTTTTCTCCTCTTTCTCCTGATCTTGATTATAGAAGATGGTGTGGCCATTTTAAGAAGATTCTGTATGTTATGATCAGGGCCTAGAGCCAATTTCTGGAGTTTTCTTCTAATGTCTGGAACCACCTGAATGAAATTTATCTTTTAAAATAATTTGGCCCTCTAAGGAGTTGGATGTCAACTAAGAGTGTTTTCTCACTGCCTCCCTAAGCCACTCAAGAAAGACTGAGGGACTTTCATTTTGGTCCTGGTTAAATCGTAGACAACTTAGAATAATTCATAGGCTTTTTCTTGGATCGACGTAAACCTTCCAGGATACACGTTAGAAAATGTTTGCACCACCAGTCATCTTATTTCTCAGGGTCCCATTTGGGATCCACAAAGGGAACTGCCTTTCTTCCCATGGGGTATCTGTCCCTTTCAAAGTTTGATCTTGTAGTTGCATTACATCTCCTCAACAGATGTCAAAGCTTTGTCCTAACCCTAAGAGAATATCTGTGCATTTATCTGGTTCATCAGAAAATTTTTCTACATTAACTTTAATTTGTTTTAAATCTGCCAGAGAAAATGGAGTGAATACTCACACATTTCCCCTTTCACCACCTGCATTCTTCAGCAAGGGTCACAAAGCAGGATACAGTTGTTTTCTGGCTGTCCCAAAAGGGCCAGAAGAAACTTTTGAAGCAAATTCTTTCTTGGGGTTTTCTAAAGGCATGAAGAAGGTGCCAGAGAAGTAGATGGTGGGTTTGAACTAGGTGGTGACAGTGTTTCTCTAAGGAATCTCCGGCCATTTGAAGAAGTTACTACCACCAGGAGAGCTAGATCTATCTGACAGGTTTTACACAGTTGGGGGTTGTCTCTGAGAAAAAAGAAAGCTTTCACATAGGGTACTTCAGAGCACTTCTCTTCTTGTTTACAAAAAAGATCTAACTGAAAAATGGTATCATAATTGGCCTCTGTTGGCCATTGTTCATCCTTGGCAAGTTGATACTGAGCCCAGGCCTAGGAGCAAAAGAAAACCATGTGTTTTTTTAAGTGTCTGGGGATCAAATGTGTCTCAGTGCTTCAGAATACAGCCCAGCGGGGTGTTCTCTTGATGAGAGAATATGCTACCCTTCTGTGGGAAAGCGCAAATTTCTAGCACTTTAATCAATCCCACCCTCTGTATTCCTGAGTTGTCAAAGCATCCTCTGACCAACCCAAGAAGCCTTCTAGCCAAACAAAAGGAAGCATCTTTGTCTTTCCAATCCATGAGGAAGAATTCCTGAGGAATGTGGCCTCCCCAGCCCCTGCACTTGTCTGGATTTAGCCACAATTACCAATGTAGTGCTTTATACCGACAGGCTCTCCTATGCTTATTACTTTCTGGCAGCAAATCCTGAGAAATCTGGGAACCTGGTCCCACATGATCCAAGTTCTGCCCCTTTCTGCACCCACCATTGCATCTATACCTGTCAATCAAAGTGGAGATGAGTTCCACCCTGGAGAAAATGGCTGTGCAGAACTCGCACGGATAATTTTTACAAGCTTTTTCTAAGTTCCCAGTGACAAAGGAAAATAGGCTTTTTATCATGAGCAGGTCTTACATGCTATGTTTCCAACCTTCTTTCTACCCTAAAAGTTAGCAAGGTGACAATAATTAAACTGAGTAAAAAATCAGGATTGAGACACATTTAAAAATTTTTTGCATTAGAATTAGTTACAATGAGCTTAAATATTAGAAAAACTTGTGTTATGCCCAGGAGTCTCCCCAGAGACCACACCACCAGACAAGTCAAGTTAAAGAGGAGTCCTTTTATTGAAGAGCTGGCCAGTGACTGCCTCAGTGGCCCAACATGGGGTTTCTGAGTGCAGCCCCAAGTTGTCTGAGGCTCTGACTATTATAAGGCAAAACTTTTCCAGGGGACAAGCAAACCTAGAAGTTAGGGGAAATCATGAGGGTAAGGAGACTTAGTCAGTTTACATAATGCTATGATCATGAAAGCAATTAGCATTTTTATAAAACAGGTATAATCTACAGTGTCCTAAGGTAGTATAGGAAGGGGAACTCCAGGTGAGGGTTGTAAACAGCATGATCATAAAGAGCTATAATCACCAGGGATATAATGATGAGTGCAGTCAGTAACATATCACTAACAATCCTAGTAGAATGCATTCACAGTTATACAATGGGAGACCAAACAAGAGGAACCAGTTTCGAAGGTAATGGAATATAACAGAAAAAGAGTAAACAGTAAAGTGGAGTTAAACTTGCTCCTTGAACATTTCCATATCATATACAGATGGCATGAAGACCACCTTAACATAGTCATGAGGGCTATTGTCACAAGGGTAGTTAGTGACTTTCCATGCAATACTAATAATTCTAACAGTTCTAATCAGGTACACTTAAAATACCATGCAATGGGTAGGGAGGCAAGTGGAACCTTTTTTTTTTTTAATGCAATAAAATGTAACAAAACAGCAGAATGGAATCAGGCCTGCTTTGCCTTCTCACTGATACTCAGGAAAATCCAAATGGAGTTAGGCTTGCTTCTCTTTTACCTCAACACCTGGAATGCCTTTGAATCTTTCCATTTTTACTAATGGTCCAGAAAATAATCAAATACACAAAGTTATTTTCTTTACCTTTCTTCATTTTTAAAGGTTTTTCTTTCTTTCTTTTTTTCTTTTTAAAGAAGAGATGGAAGAGATGGAACTGTAGTCTAGGGTTTAGGGCAATTCTTGCCTTGGGAGAGTTGCCCTGGGCTTCCCAACACAGGCTCCTGGTCACCCAGAGAAGCCACGAAGGGGAGTCATTCTGCCCTTTGTTTGGACCCAAGTTCTTGGCCTCTTACCATTAACACAGTTCAGCCTTTTTTTTTCCTCAAACACTCAAAAAAGCCTATTGAATTTAATTTTGCAGTGAAAGGCAAGGAAAAAGACCTTTCTGAAACACACAACATATGAAAAGTACCAGAAAGAGCCAGTACAAAATTAACTAAATATATAAAGCAATCCTATATCAACATTCAAACAAAGCAGGCAAGCTACAAGGAAAGAGATAGAGAGCAGCAGAGATCTGTAGAGATAAGTAGAAGAGGTCTGGGACCAAGGAAGACATGAGTGGATAGTAAAAGAGCCGGGAGAGCATACTTTTCAGAAGGCCCTCCAGTGCCATGGGGTCAGAACCATTGCAGGGGACCCCAGGATCTCTAGGTGCTACTTCTGTTTCTGCTTGGCTCTCAACCAGAGAAAAGGAGTGAATGCAGAACGGGTTCAGAAGCCTTCAAACCTTCCCTTCTGTTTCTTTCTTTTGGAACAAAAAGGAATTAGAAAGTTCATTCCCCAGCAACCTTTTAACCATGACCTAGAGGTTGGCAGTCGCACTATGTGCTTTTAGGGGCTGACGGGCATCTGAGTTATTAGTCTCCATTATTATGAGTATAAAGAAAAACAGGACAGAGTTAAGTGGTCCCACTGCTTACCACAGATCTTCAGTCCCAGATGATGGCCCCAAAATATGTTATCAGAACTCCTTTCTTCAGTAGGTCCTCGGTCTCGGGTATTTGAAGAATGAACCCAAGACCCCAGATCAGTGATCAGATAGGATTTTATTAGATAGAAAGGAATATAGGAGGAAAAAAGCACCAGAGCTTCTGGCAGAAGGAAAACCCCAAGTCAGAAGGCTTCCACCTGGGTCCTTTGTCTAAGGGGTATATATTACATTTTGGCCAGGACTTGGTAGGTGGAAAAATACCTTTTCAAAGTTAATGAGTTTATTAATAAATGAACGAATGCAGTTCCTCCCCTGGGGCAGGGTTATTAGGTCTTTGCAGTTTTTGTCTCAGGGTACGGATAAGGATGTGTGCTCCCTACTCCATGTGGAACAATCCAAAATATTTCAGGCTGCTTTTTACCTGACCTTGCCAAAACGCAGAGGGTATTACCTGGAAAGGGCAGCCTGTTTGAGGGGAAAGATGGGAGTCTGATTTCTGAGCTCACCTGAGCCTAGAGAAAGGGGGCGGTCCCTGTCCAGCCCTGAGTTGGGGAACCCTGTATTAATTGGACTACCTTCTGAAAGCATGATAAGTGTTACTAATATTTTGAGACAGAATCTCACTCTGTCACCCTGGGTAGAGTGCCATGGCATCATAGCTCATGGCAATCTCAAACTCTTGGGCTCAAGTGATCCACTTGTCTCAGCCTCCTAAGTAGGTGGGACTACAGACACCCACCACAGTGCCTGGCTAGTTTTAGAGAATGAGTGTTACTGTGGCTTAGGCTGCTCTGGAACTTTTGAGCTCAAGCAATCCACCTACCTTGGCCTCCCAGAGTGCTAGAATTACAGATGTGAGCCACCACTCCCAGCCCGCAATAAGTTTTTATCACTACTGAGAAGGGAAAAAGAAAGGATCTTTAAGGGGGATAGGATAGATGCCTGGATTGCCAAATAAGCCAGTCTGGAGGGTCATAGAAACATTAGGAGAACACTGTGGTCAGCACTCAGCCATCCTCACTGCAAAAGGGAAAAAGAATGTGGTTAAGACCTGTTATCTTGTACCTGCAATGAATCCCCCAAAATTAAAAAAAATAATAATAATATGAATGTGAGTATGAGGCAAACTAACCAATGATCAACAAAAAAGGGCAAAGGTGCCCAGAGGCATGCAGAGACCAAAGAAAGAGTTACAATTTCACATGGAGAGAAAGGATATTTGTACCTCTACACTGCCTCTGTGTCTCTGTCTCTGTTCTCCCTTGTGAGAGGGCACCCGTTTCCACCTCTCTGCAGAGGTGCTCTAAGCTTTCTCTTTGTTCTTAAATAAACTTTGTTACACTAAAACTTGTGTGAAGTTAAAGTTGCTTTCTATTCATGCTGCCTGTGCTGCTGGGGTTTTAGTTTTGATTTCTACACACTTTTGCTTCCTACTCGTGCCCTATGTTGGTTCAACTTTCTACTTGTGTCAAGTAATCAAACCTGGCCAGCTGGGTTCAGGGAACTGGAACTCCTGTCTCCCCCTTCCCCCCCCTCCAGCTCCCTTACTTAAGATAATGGTTCTTCCTTGCATATGAGAAAAAATTCTAAAGCCCAGAGTATAGTTTTCTAAGATTGAATCTTCCTCAAAGACTTCATTCTCACCTTCTAAGAATTCTACTCCCTATTTTCTATGGCTTTTTGAAAATAGGAACCTACAAGAGTGAGATCCTGCTGTATTTGTCTTTCTGTGCTTGGCCTATTTCTTTTAATGTAAAGTCCTCCAGGTTCCCACATGCCATCTTAAATGGCAGAATATCTATCATATATATATATATCACATTTCTTTTATCCATTCACCCAGTGATGAATACTTAGGTTGATTCCATATCTTGGCTATTGTGAATAGTGCTGTAATAAATAATGCAAATCAAAGCTACAAGGACATCTCATCTCATTTCTGTTAAAACAGCTATTATCAAAAAGCTATTTGATAGCAAAAAGATAGCAAGTGTCGGCAAGTATGCAGAGAAAAGGGAACTCTTACTGCTGGTAGGAATGTAAGTTAGTAGGGTTATTATGGAAAACCACATAAAGGTTCCTCAAAATACTTAAATTAGAACAGACACATGATCCATCAGTCTCAGGAAATAAAATCAGTGTGTCAAAGATAGATCTGTACTTCCATGTTTATTGTATTGTTCAACTCACGGAATGTTTTTAAATTCAACAATTTATACCAGTAGCCAGATTCTAAATTTTGTCTTTTTAAAAATAAGTTTTGATTTTTTTTTTTTTTTAAGACAGAGTCTCACTCTGTTGCTCTAGGTTAGACTGCCCTGGTCTCAGCCTTGCTCACAGCAACCTCAAAATCCTGGGCCCAAGTGATCCTTCTTGCCTTAGCCTCCTAAGTAGCTGGGACTCCCCAGCTGGATACTCCCCACAGCACTTGGTGATTTTTTTCTAGTTTTAGTGGAGATGGAATCTCACTCTTTTTTAGGCTGGTTGCAAACTCCTGAGCTCAAGCAATCCACCTACCTTGGTCTCATAGAGTGCTAGGATTATAGGTGTGAGCTACCACACCTGGCCTAAAATAAGTTTTGATATTTTCTATCTTGAAAAATAAATAATTTGTCCTGTGAGGTAGGTTTTATTATGCTCATTTAATAGATGACAATCTAGGCTCGGCACCTGTGGCTCAAGATGCTAAGGTGCCAGCCACATACACCTAAGGTGGCGGGTTCGAATCCCCAGCCTGGCCCTGCCAAACAACAATGATGGCTGCAACCAAAAAATAGTCAGGCGTTGTGGTGGGCGCCTGTAGTCCCAGCTACTTGGGAGGCTGAGGCAGGAGGCTCGCTTGAGCCCAGGAGTTGGAGGTTGCTGTGAGCTGTGATGCCATGGCACTCTACCCAGGGGGATAGCTTGAGGCTCTGTCTAAACAAACAAACAAAAAAAAAGATGAAAATCTAGAAGTTTGAGAGGTTAATAAACATTTTTTAAGTGTTTATATCTATAAAATACCTAGAACTCCTACAAAATGATTGTCTAAGTAAAAATGAGTAAAGATATATGCAGAGTAGTATATGAAAAGAAGAAGATGTAGGATTAGCTCATGACCACATGAAAAGGTGCCCTCCTCCACCAGTGATCAAGAAAATACAAATTAAAATGAGAGTTAACATTGGATTGCATTTTTCTTTCTAATCACAACCCAGTCTCATTTAAGGATTGGGCTTATTTTCCAAGCCCATACCACGTAATCTCTTCCACTTGATCCTTACCTTGGTTTTCGTGCTTATTCTCATCTTGCTAATTTCTTTTCTGGTTGTTATGACCCTAGATATAGGCTGAGAATATTTACTTTCTTTTCTTTGTCTGATTATTTAAAACATATATTTAATTAGCAATACTTCATTAATTTCAATCAAATGAGACAAGCTAATTAAGTTGTTGAAAAACTACAGAAGTGCCCAAAGTAAAATAGTGTCTCCCCGTTTCTAAACCCAATTCTCTTTGCCTATACTCATAAGTTACAGGTGTTTCATGCAAAGGGTATTTGGGACCTCATCATTTTTTGTTTATAAAAATACATTAGGTAATATTATTTTGTATTTTGTTTTCTTTAAAGTATTCTATAAACACCCTTCCCAGTCAAAACAATTAAAGTTATGTATTTTTTCATAGCTTTTTTTTTCCTGATATGATATTATTCAAACATAGCCTAAATGAAGTGCTTTGGTCTATATTCGCAATTCAGCAATTTGTCCTTGTCTTTTTTGTTGTTGTTGTTGTTGTTGTTGCTGTTTGGCTGGGGCCAGGTTTGAACCTGCCACCCCTGGTATATGGGGCAGGGGCCCAACTCACTGAGCCACAGGTGCTGCCCTGTCCTTGTCTTTTTGTGTTTATCAACTAGCATCTTATTTTGAACATATTATTATCAGAAATTATGTTTTGGGGTTAAGAAATATATACACATATTTGCCCATTTTCATTTTAATGAATTCTATGGGTTACTTTTAAAAAGGGTTATAAACTTATGGTCTCACCAAAAATGTAGTATCAATTTCTTTACATCTCTGCTACTTTGATGTTCACAATCTCCTTTTGTTTTTGTTACTCTGATAAGTATACAAGTCCATTTGTATACTTATCAAGTATTTAACTTGTTTTTAACTTTTTTTTTTTTTTTTGAGACAGAGTCTCACTCTGTAACCCTTGATAGAGGGCCATGGTGTCATAGCTTACAGCTGCCTCAAATTCAGCCTCCCGAGTAGCTGGGACTACAGGTGCACTCCATAACACCTGGCTACTTTTAGAGATGAAGTCTCACTCTAACTCAGACTGGTCTTGAACTTGGGAGCTCAAGCGATCCACCTGCCTCAGCCTCCCAGAGTGCTGGGATTACAGGTGTGAGCCACTGTGCCTGGCCCATATTTTGATTTTCATTTCTGTGAATATCTATGTTTTTTTTTTTTTTGAGATGGAGCCTCAAGCTATCCCCCTGGGTAGAGTGCCGTGGCATCATGCTCACAGCAACCTCCAACTCCTGGGCTCAAGCGAGTCTCCTGCCTCAGCCTCCCAAGTAGCTGGGACTACAGGCACCCGCCACAACGCCTGGCCATTT
>CAUYTI010017091.1:0-54635 GCA_963575145.1 Galago senegalensis
TTGAGACAGAGCCTCAAGCTGTCCCCCTGGGTAGAGTGCCATGGCATTACAGCTCACAGCAACCTCCAACTCCTGGGCTCAAGCGAGTCTCTTGCCTCCGCCTCCCAAGTAGCTGGGACCACAGGCCCCCGCCACAACGCCTGGCTATTTTTTGGTTGCAGCCGTCATTGTTGTTTGGCGGGTCCAGGCTGGGGATTCGAACCCGCCACCTTAGGTGTACGTGGCTGGCGCCTTAGCCGGTTGAGCTATAGGCGCCAAGCCCAGTTTAAACCTTTTATCCAGTGAGAATCAATTTTTGCTAATGGTGAAAGGCAGGGAGTCCAGTTTCAGTTTTCTACAGGTTGCCAGCCAGTTCACCCAGCACCATTTGTTAAATAGGGAGTCTTTCCCCCATTGAATGTTTTTGTTGGCTTATCAAATGACAGTAAGTAGCTGGGTTCATCTCTTGGTTCCTATTCTATTCCATACATCTCTCTGTTTCTGTGCCAGTACCATGCTGCCTGGTAACATGATACCTCCTGATTTTTTTTTTCTGAGTAATGTATTGGTTATTTGAGGTTTTTTCTGATTCCACATAAAATGAAGCATTTTTCAAGCTCTTTAATTATGACAATGGTGCTTTTTTTTTTTTTTTTTTTTTGAGACAGAGCCTCAAGCTGTCCCCCTAGGTAGAGTACTGTGGCATCACAGCTCACAGCAACCTCCGAGTCCTGGGCTCAAGTGAGTCTCCTGCCTCAGCCTCCCAAGTAGCTGGGACCACAGGCGCCTGCCACAATGCCCGGCTATTTTTTGGTTGCAGCCATCATTGTTATTTGGCAGGCCTGGGCTGGATTCAAACCCGCCACCTTAGATGTATATGGTTGGCACCTTAGCCACTTGAGCCACAGGCGCCGAGCCATGACAATGGTGCTTTAATAGGGATTGCATTAAATCTATAGGTTGCTTTGGGTAGCATGGACATTTTAACAATGTTGATTCTTCCCAGTCATGAGCATGGTATGTTTTTCCATTTGTTAACATCTTCAGCTATTTCTTTTCTCAGAGTTTCATAATTCTTTTTATAGAGGTCTTTCACATCCTTTATTGGGTAAATTCTCAGATATTTCATTTTCTTTGGCACTACTGTAAAAGGAATACAGTCCTTGACTATATTTTCATTTTGAATATTGTTGACATATATTAAAAACTACTGATTTGTAAGTATTGAGTTTGTATCCTGAGACACTACTGTATTCCTTGATCACTTCTAAGAGTTTTGTAGTTGAGTCCCTGGGACTTTCCAGGTATAGAATCATATCATCTGCATATCACCTGTGAAGAATGAGTTTGATCTCCTCTGAGTCTATCTGGATACCCTTGATCACCTTCTCTTGCCTGATTGTGATGGCTAAGACTTCCATTACTATGTTGAATAGCACTAGGGACAATGGGCATCCTTGCTTAATTCCTGATCTGAGTGAAAATGTTTTCAATTTTATTCCATTCAATATGATATTTGTTGTGAGATTCTGATAGATGGCCTCTATCAGTTTAAAAAATGTCCTATTTTCTTAAGTGTTCCGATCATGAAAGGATGCTGGATATTATCAAGTTTTTTCTGCATCAATTGAGAAAATCATATGGTTTTTGTTTTTTGTTTTATTTATGTGATGTATTATATTTATAGGTTTGCATATGTTGAACCAACCCTGTAACCCTGGAATAAAATCAACTTGATCAAGGTGTATAATTTTTTTGATGTGTTGTTGAATTCTGTTTGCTAAGATCTTATTGATTATTTTTGCATCGATATTCATTAATGATATTGGTCTACAGTTTTCTTTCTTTGTTGGATCATTTTCTGGTTTGGAGATCAGGGTGATATTTGCTTCATAGAAAGTATTGGGAAGTATTCTTTTTTTTTTCTATGCTATGGAAAAGGTTGTATAACACAGGTACTAGTTACCCCTGAAAGGTTTGATAGAATTTGGATATGAAGCCATCAGGTCCTGGACTTTTCTTTTTGGGGAGTTTTCATATTGTTGATGCTATTTCAGTGATTGACATAGGTCTATTCAAAATTTCTAATTATTTCTGGTTGAGTCTAGGAAAGTGGCGTGCTTCCAGGTATTGGTCTATTTCTTTCAGATTTTCATATTTCTAGGAATAGAGTTTTTTGTAGTAATCATTGAGGATTTTTTGAATTTCTGAGGTGTCTGTTGTTATTTCTCCTTTATCATTTCTGATTGACAATATTAAACATTTTACTTTTCTATTTCTGGTTAGGGTGGCCAAACGTTTGTCAATTTTATTAATCTTTTAAAAAAAACAACTTTTTGTTTCATTGATCTTCTGAATGATTCTTTTGTTTTCAAGTTCATTTAATTCTGCCCTAATGTTGGTTATTTCTTTTCTTCTGCTGGGTTTGGGGTTGGAATGTTCTTCCTTTTCCAGTTGCTTGAGATGATCCATCAAGATGTTGGCTTCCAGGTAGTGCCTGTAGCTCAGTTGGTAAGGTGCTGGCCCCATATACTGAGGGTGGCAGGTTCAAACCCGGCCCCTGCCAAAATGCAACAACAACAAAAATAGCTGGGCATTGTGGCAGGCACCTGTAGTAGCAGCTACTCAGGAGGCTGAGACAAGAGAATCACCTAAGCCCAGGAGATGAAGGTTGCTGTGCTGTGAGCTGTGTGATGCCGTGGCACTCTACCAAGGGCGACAAAGTGAAACTGTCTCTACAAAAAAAAAAAAAAAAAAAACAGATGTTGGCTTCTTCTCTTTCTGTTTTCTTGATGAAGGTGACCAATGCTATAAATTTCCCTCTTAGCACTGCCTTTGCAGTATCCCACAGGTTTTGATAATTTGTGTCTTGATTGTCATTTTGTTCCAAAATTTTGGTGAGTTCCTTCTTAATCTCGTCTTTGATCCAGCTATCATTCAGCCTAAGTTTATTTAGTTTCCATGACTTTGTTTGAGTATGAAGATTCCTGTTGCTATTGAGTTCAAGTTTTATTCCATGGTGGTCCGAGAAGATACAAGGAATAATTTCTATTCTTTTTAATTTGCTGAGGTTAGACATGTGTCCTAAGATATGATCAATTTTGGAGGCTGATCCATGGGCTGATGAGAAGGATATATATTCAGTTTTATTAGGATGAAATGTTCTGTAGAGGTCTGTTAAGTCCATTTGTTCTAGGGTCAGGTTTAAGTCTAATATTTCTTTGTTTAGTTTCTTCTTGGAGGATCTATCTAAAACTGTCAAAGGGTTGTTAAAATCTCCAACTATAATACTGCAGGAAGATATCAAATTGTTCATATCTATTAGGGTTTGCTTTATAAATTGAGGAGCATTCTGGTAGGGTGCATAAATGTTGATTATTGAAATCTCTTCATGTTGGGTGTTTTCTTGACAAATATGTAGTGACCTTCCTTATCTTTCTTTATCTTTGTTGGTTTAAAGCCAACTGTATCTGCAAATAAAATTTCAACTCCTGCTTCTTTATGGTTTCCATTTGCCTATATTATAGATACTCATTCCTTCACCCTGAGTCTATTTTTATCCTTTAAGGTAAAATGAGATTCTTGTATGTAGCAGATACCTGCTCTGAGTTTTTTTATCCAGTCAGCCAACCTGTACCCTTTAGAGGACAATTCAAACTATTCACATTAATTGAGAGAATTGATAAGCCTGGTTGTGTTTTGGGCATCATGATTTTTGGATGTCCAGTGGGATGTTTTAAATCCCTTTTCCACTGTGGAAGTTGGGTTTGTTAAAAAATTTCTGAGTGAGTTTACTTGTTAGTAGAGCATTGTGCTGGTCATTGTGGAGGATGGGTCTAAGAATATCCTGGAGATCTGGTTTAGTTATGGCAAATTTCTTCAACATGTGTATGTCATTAAAGTATTTGATTTCTCTATCACAAATGAAACTCAGTTTAGCTGGATATAGGATCCTGGGCTGAAAGTTGTTTTGTTTTAGGAGATTGAAGGTTGATGACCATCCTCTTTTGGTGTGAAATGTTTAGGTTGAGAGATCTGCAGTCATTCTGATATTTCTCCCTTTGTAGGTAATGCTTTTATTATGTCTGGCGGCTTACAGAATTTTCTTCTTCATCTTAACTTTAGCAAAGTTAATCACACTGTGTCTAGAAGTTGCTTTATTTGGAATGAGTCTTGCTGAGGTTCTGAAACTATCTACTATCTGAATTTCTATATCTCTTGCAATGCTTGGGAAATTCTCCTCCATAATCTCTACAGAAGTAGATTATCTGTACCTTTAGGGCCATCCTCTTCTTCAGGAATTCCTATATGATGAATGTTTGATCTTTTGGAGTGATTCCTCTCTCAGGGAATAATCAGTTTTTGCTCTCCATTTGTCTGCCTCTTTGACTGTTTGGGAACATTCAAAAGCTTTGTCTTCAATTTCAAAGATCCTTTCTTTCTCTGGTCAACTCTATTACTGAGGGATTCTACTATATTTCAGAGCTCCTCGAATAACCTTTTCATTGCCTTGACCTCTGCTATCTCTTTTCTCATTATGTCCATATCTTTGGTGACTTTGTCTTTGAATCTGTTAATTTCATGAGACAACTAGGAACTACTCTTTGGATTTCAATTTCTAACTTTTCTTCCATTCTATTCACCTTATTTGCCATCCATATTCTGAATTCTATTTCTGATATTTCAGCCATTTGTTTGTACATGGATCTTTAGTTATATCTCCTTTGTTATTCCTTGGGAGGGGGGTGATCTACTCTGGTTATTAATGTTGCTGGAGTTCTTCTGTTGGTTCTGCACCATGTTTATTTTCCAATGTTTGGTTACTAGAAGTGTTAACGTGTGATTGAATTGGTGTTCCCAGGTAATAGAGTTAATCAGCCTCTTACCAAAGTGCTAGGCTTTGCAATTGTAATTGTGGCTTATCCCCACAACCTTACAAAGGCCCCTTTCAGAGTTTTGGTTGGCAACTCTGAAGACCTACTTGGTGAGCAGTGCAAGCTGGCTCTGTTTTGAAATCAGCCAACTTCTACCCTGTCCTAAGAAGACACGGTATTAGGTTTAAATCTCGGCTGTGTAGAGATACAGACAGCTGCAGCACCCTGCCTACAGGACCATGTCCTTGTCCTCAGGTCTTGGTCCACACCTGGCAAACTCTGCTCAAGGGTTCTTTTGGAGTCAGCTGGGACCAGGGACAAGCCCTGCCTGCCAAATTCAATCCATACCAGGCAACCACTCTTCTGCTTGTGGGTCCCATCAGAGCTGAGAGTTCTGCACCCCCTCCCACCAGACACAGCCTGAATCGAAGGTCAACACTACTACTGCCTGGGCAAACCAGGGGATTGCTTCTCCTCCTGCCAAGTGTCTGTTTCTTCCCCAGTGGTCAGACTCCATCCTGAGGTTCAGCGGTTCATACTATGCCCAGATCTCTCAGGAAAAGACTAAATACTCTGTACTATGTAGGGGGTAGAACTTCAGATAGCCATGTGAGGGGGGATGGTTAACTGGGAGTTTGGAATTGTGCGGGAAAATATTTGTTCAATTTTATGCCTAGCAAAGTGGTATCTAGTTCATAAGTGGGACCTCCCCAGAGAAAAAGACCTGGTCTTTTCAATAGCTCTCTCCAGTGAGGTAAAATGAGAGGTCTTTTATTCCCTGCTTGCTTGCAGACAGCCCCCGGTGGACCTCCTGCTTGGAGGAGGGGTTTCCTGTCTTCTAGTTGATAGGCTTTGTACCTGTGATTTGTTTTCTTGAATGCTCTTCCTTGGAGTCACAGTTTGCTGAACTTCTTTCTTGGTTTAGCTCCCCACATTTGGCTTCATAGAGTCTGATTCTGTCCAGCTTTTCTCCCTCTGGTCAAGCGCCTCAGCCAAGGCTGGCACCTGTAGCTCAGTGAGTAGGGTGCTGGCCCCATATATGAGGGTGGTGGGTTTAAACCTGGCCCCAGCCAAACTGCAACAAAAAAATAACCAGGCTTTGTGGTAGGTGTCTATAGTCCCAGCTACTCAGGAGGTTGAGGCAAGAGAATCACCTAAGTCCAAGAGGTGGAAGTTGCTGTGAGCTGTGATGCCACATCACTCTACTGAGGGCAACAAAGTGAGACTCTGTCTCTTAAAAAAAAGAAAGAAAGAACCTCTGCCAAGGGTTACTACTAGTCGGCCATCTTCTCAAAATTCCATTCCTCCAAATCTTGAAAGTATGATGATGATATTTTAATGGGGATTGGATTGAATCTGTAGATTGCTTTGGGGTGGTATAGACATTTTCACAATGTTGATTCTTCCCAGCCAAGAGCATGGGAAGAATTTGTTCCATTTGTTAATATCTTCTGTTACTTCTTTTGTTAGGATTTCATAATTTTCTTTGTAGAGGTTCTTCACTTCTTTTGTTAGATACATTCCTAGATACTTCTTCTTCTTCTTCTTTTTTTTTTTTTTTTGATGCTACTGTGAAGAGAACTGTGTCCTTGATTAGCTTCTCACCTTGGCTGTTAACTGGCATATACAAAGGCTACTGATTTGTGGAAGTCGATTTTATATCCTGAGACACTGCTGTATTTTTGGATTATTTCCAGGAGTCTTGTGGTTGAGTCTTTGGGGTTCTCTAAGCATAAGATCATATTATCAGCAAAGAGGGAGAGTTTGATCTCCTCTGCTCCCATTTGGATGCCCTTTATTTCTTTGTCTTACCTAATTGTATTGTCTAGAATTTCCAGTACTAGTTGAATAGTAATGGTGACAGAGGACAACCTTATCTGGTTCCATTTCTGAGTGGAAAAGCTTTCAGTTTTACTCCATTCAGTAAAATATTAGCCATTGGTTTGTCATAGCTGGCTTCAGTTAGTTTAAGAAATGTGCCACATATGCCTATACTCTTTAGTGTTATAATTAGAAAAGTATACTGGATTTTATCAAATGCTTTTTATGCGTCTATTGAGAGGATCATATGGTCTTTGTTTTTGCTTCTGTTCATATGGTGAATTACATTTATAGACTTGGGTATGTTAAACCAGCCTTGCATTCCTGGGATGAAATCTACTTGATCATGACAAATGATTTTTTTTAATGTGTAGTTGTAATCTATTGGCTAGTATTTTATCAAGAATTTTTGTATCAACATTCATTTGTGAAACTGGTTTGAAATTCTCCTTCTTATTTTGGTCTTTTCCTGGTTTTGGTATCAGGGTGATGCTTGCTTTGTAGAATGTGTCGGGGAAGATTCCTCCCTTCTCAAATTTTTGGAATAATTTCTGCAATAAGGGTATAAGCTCTTCTTTGAAGGTTTGATAGAATTCTGGTGTGAAGCCATCTGGACTGGGGCATAAAAAGACCCAACAATTCCATATATCAATGGGCAAGAGAAATGAATAGAACCTTCTATCAAGAAGAGGACAAATGGCTAACAAACATGTAAAAATGCTCATCGTCCCTAATCATCAGGGAAATGCAAATCAAAACTACTCTGAGATATCATCTACACCCAGTGAGAATGGCCCACATCACAAAGTCCCAAAGGTGTAGATGTTGGCATGAATATAGAAAGAAGAAAACACTTTTACATTGCTGGTGGGACTGAAAACTAATACAACCTTTTTGGAAGGAAGTATGGAGAAATCTGCAAAGAACTCAAACTAGACCTCCTATTTGATCCTGCATTCCCATTACTGGGCATCTACCCAGAAGGAAAAAAATCCTTTTACCATAAGGACACTTGCACTAGACTGTTTATCGCAGCTCAATTTACAATCACCAAAATGTGGAAACAACCTAAATGCCCACCAACCCAGGAATGGATTAAAAAGCTGTGGTATATGTATACCATGGAATACTATTCAGCCACTAAAAAAGATGGCGACTTTACATCTTTTGTATTAATCTGGATGGAGGGGAACACATTCTTCTTAATAAAGCATAACAAGAATAGAGAAGCAAGAATCCAATGTACTCTATTCTAATATGAAGACAGTAGATGAGCTAATACAAGAGGGGGCAGATAGGGGAATGAGGGAGAGGAAAGGAGGGATGGGGTTTAACGAGTTTGGTGTATAGCACATATCTTGGGGGTGGAACACAATTATAAGTGGGACTGTACCTAACAAATGCACTCAGTGTAACCTAATTCTTTGTACCCTGAATGAATCCCAAACAATTAAAAAAATTTTTTATATTCTTTGCATTTTCCCAGACTTTTATAATAGTTATGATTTTTTTAGTATTTAAAAAAAATTCTCTTTCCTTTGAAATAAAAGCATCAGGGTTCCCTTTCTCTTTTGCTCTCTGGCTCAAGTCCCAACTCCTAGCCCTAGGCAGGGTCCAATCAGGATGGGCCCCACTTGTGGTTACTTTTCCAATCCCTCCTGGCTTGGCTCAACTTGGGGAAGAGTTAGAGTCTCACCCTTGGGTGTGTGGGTTTAAAAAGGATACATTTACATATGTTAACCACTAGGTGTTTTTGCAACTTTCATTCTGTATTGTAGCAGAAAAACCCCAAAACAGTAAGAAAGAAGTCATTTAAAGCACACCCCAGTCCCAGAGAGGGACAGGCAGCTGACTTCCAACTGGCTTCTGGTCCTGGGGCTCCTGTTGCACCAAGACCTGCTGGTATAGTCTCCAAGTTCATTTCTCTGGGTGAAAGCATTTAACTCCAGGGCCCACAGGAGGACAAACCCTCCCAGGAACAAAGAAGACTCATAACACATTTCTCCAGGCAGTTCCTGACCCAGGCAGCTGTTTAACCAGCCCTGAAGCACTCATTTTCTCACTATGGCCTTTACTCTGGACTTGAAATAGATTTGAAGGCACAGTTAACAAAGACTCAGTTTCTATAGACTTGAAGAATGCTTCCCCTGAAGCCAGTTAGAATGCTGGGATGCCATCCACTGGCTGCCCATGTGACTCCAGGCAGAGGCAGCCCAGGAGCCAGGCTTCAGAAAGAAGCAGGAGGTCCTGCTGGATTCAGGGCCTTTACTGCCCCCCCCCCCCAACACTGGATGCACATAACCAACTTCCCAGCTGGAGCTCTGCCCAGCCCCTTCCATAGATGGTCACACTCTTCCCGGCACATCAGAACTTTCTGATGGCCTTTCCTATTCAGTAGGGTGAAATCCAAATGTGGCACTGAACTGCCAGTTTCTCAAGCAAAGGGCCCCACATATGGGGTGCCCGGCACATGGTGCGGGTCCACGCCACTTACTGGCCACCAGAGCCCAGGGTTCACGGTGCTGTATGGGCCCCTCCTCCCCAGCCTCCCTCCCCCCCTGAAAGTGCCTGCTTGTTGCCCAGTGTCCTCCTCCCTATCTTTAGGTTCCAGGTCTCAGAACTTCCTCTAGGAAGCCACTGCCCAACTCAGGTAGCTCCACGCGTGAGCATGGGCTGAATCTCGCTGATTTGGGCTCAGCATTTCCTGGGTCATAAGGTTTGACTCAGGGGTGTGTCACATCACCCACCCAGAGGCCCAAATGGGGCCTTGCAGGGACTGGGGAGAGGGAGAGAGGGAGGGAGGGAAAGATAGAGAGAGAAAGAGAGAGAGAGAGATGAGTCCCTTGCACTACAGACTCTGGGCCTGGGAGAGGTGAGGCAAAAAGTCTAGCTATCAGTGGATCCAGCACAGAGGAGGAATAGTCAAGAAAAGGAAGGAAGGAAACTTGGTGCACCGGGTGTTGGACACAGCATTTAGCCCTTGATCAAGCCACAGTTGAAGGAGACCTTCAGTCTTAAGAGCCAATAAATTTCCTTAAGTCATTTTGGTCAGGTTCTTGTCATTTACAACAAAGAGAGTCAAAGTGGATGGACCTCCGTCCAGGCACTGCAGCCAGACCAGTGTCTTGGTCCCCTTCCTCTCTGCTGCTACTCTATAATGATAGGACCCTCTTTTCCAGGCCTTGGGCAAGGGGCTCTGTGCAATCTCTTGACGGCTTTCTGTACAGCTACTCATTCAAATTGATAGCAATATCCTCATCTTAAAGGTGCAAAATCAGGGCATGAGAGTACACAGGCAGCTGGTGTAGGAGAAAGGGCACCTGCTCAATGCCACTGGTAAGGGTTCCCCTTTCTGCAAAAAAAGGGTTTCCCCTTTTCCTAGCAAAAGGAACCCTGCTGGAGTGCTTCTCCAAGCTCCCTCCTGGACTGCCGAACCTTCCCCAGTGCACTGCTGAGTCCACACTCCCCCTGCTTCCTGTCCTGGCAGCAGGCGCAGCCACGGCCCACTCGGGCAGGCCGAGCGGGGCCTGGTAGGGCCTGGTAGCTGGCCCTGTGCCTGGCCTTGGGGTACAGAAGGGACTAGATGGCCCTGCCCTTCAGATGCCTTGAGATCTCTTACCCTTAACAAAAGAGTCATTAAAAGGCAAGGACACATTTACCAAAGGGCTCAGGAGAGGAAATCCTATTGGCTGTATGCTGTTGGCTGTGAGGACTCAACAGAGCCCCACACAAGGCACTGGGTGCCCATGGCAGATGCACAACAGAGCTGCCATTTTAGTCAGTAAGTGTGACCCAAACTCCCACTTGGTGCTGACGTCCAATTGGATTGTTCTAGACAGGAGAAATGTGGTCAAGTGAGCAGAACTGCAGTGGTCTTCTCAGCCTCTGCACTCAGAGGCAACAGGCCCTGTGGAGTGCGGCATCCCCAAGGCTTTCCTGTCCCCATCAAAAGCCAGTGTGCCCCCTCTTGCAAAGTCACTATTGTTGGGGCCTTTGAAGCAATGTGTGTTCTTGACTCCATCCCCATGGTGGCCCCTTGGGGTGGTGACTCTGACACACTGTGGAAAGGCATCTGCAGAGACTCTCATAAAAAATAAACCTGCCCCTCTTCCCCCCACCCCCCACTGCCCCGGCCTGTTCATACCTCCAGTCTTGTCCGGTCCACATCTTTGGGCAGTTTCACACGGAGTCGGTTTGTTACGATGAGGGAATCATAAGGGTAGATCTGTCAGGGAGGAAGCCACAGAGTTACTTCAAGAAGCACGTGTGCACTGGCACCAAAGAGCTAAGCAGAGTCAACTGGGAATAATACATACTTGCGACTCATCTGACACACACATTTCACAGGGAAAGCACAACAGAAAGGAACTTTTAACCTGGGCAGGCGCGGCGCGGCACGAAGTTCAGAGTAAGAGCACAGGCCCTCTTACCTTGTATTCTGTAAGAGAGAGAGTGGAGACCACGGGCAGTTTAGAAAGTGTAAGAACTCATCTCCAGTGGATGCCATCCCCGCCCTGAGGCTGCCCTATCCCCACCCTACGGTCCAGGCACAGTCTCTAAGCAGCTGCTCTGGGCTCTACTCTCGGGCTGCAGGGGGCAGGCTCTGAAGGCCTCCCATGGGAGGCCAAGAGCAGGGCATGGCCAGGCTGGCGGCCAGACTGGAAGCTGGACGGCACTCTGTGCTTCTCGGCTGTGGCACCGTCTGTCCAGTGAAAGATCCTGAGAAAGATGCTGGCCTCAGTTTCCCACCTGCACAGTCCGTACCCCTGGGAAACATTTGGGAGGTGTCATGGAGACTGACATCCGTGATGGTCTGACCCTCTGGTTTCTCACCCTTACTCTTCACCTCCTTTTTTTATACTTACTCCTCCTTTTATAGGGTGAGCTTTTCACCCTAGCTTTTAAAAGGTTTTCCTTCCAGACTAAGAGCATCTCATTAAATAAATAAAATAGTGCAGATAGGGCCTCCACACACACAGAACCCATGGAAAGCAGGGTCTCCCAAACCCGGGCCCCCAGCCTTCTCAGAAGGGAGACCTTAAGTTAGGGCCAGTCCTCAAGTTTCACAAGCCACAGGAGAACCCAGATGTGCCAACTCTGAGGCCTGGAGACTTGGAAAGCCACTTAGAAGGAGCAGGCTGCAGTGCCTAGGTGGTCCATCGTCTATGTGTGAACCAGTTCACAAGGGCCAGGCTCCCCCATCACTGGCCAGAGTGACATGGAGGTGCACTCGGCCTTCTGCCAGGCATTAGCTCATGACCAGGAGGCCACTCTGGTTACACCAACCTCCCAGCGGTCCTCCACTGTGGGTAAGCTGCCGCATGGCCAGCAAGAGTAGAGGCAGGGTCTGAGCCAGCTCCCTACCACTCAAACTGGGAAGCCTTTTGTTTGTGAGTCAGTTTCCCCAAGTGACACAGACTGTCACGAGTGAGGAGGGGAAGCATCCCGGCAGTGCTGGAGTGGAGGTCAGCTGCTCCTTGCCTGGCAAAGGTGGGAAACGAGCATTCTCTCCCCTGGCTGCCCCTTCCTGCCATGCTGTGCCTTCTGCCAGCAGGTCCTGGCAGGGGGTGGTGGCAGTAGTCAGAATGAGACTTGTGGAAATTTGTTAGCCACCCCTGCCCAGGCCAGAGACCCATGGGGGTCCCCGCTCTGTGTACCTCGCATGCCCCAGCTGGCATCCGGGTCTGCTCCACACAGGGCCAGGTTGGCATTCTGGAAGAGAAAGAGAGATTGGGCGGCAAGAGGCAGGTGGAGGAAGGTGGGTGGACAGGGGCCAGGAGATGATCCTTCCTCATGGCCTTGGTCCTCGCTCAGCCTGGGAAGGAGGGTGTCTACCATAGCGCAGCAATGGGGCACAGGCAACAGAGGGACGGCGGCAGCAGGGCTTAGAGAGGGAGTGTCCAGGACGCCTGCACCTATGGGACTTCTGGCTTTCATGCTTGGTGGGTTTGCTCATCAAACCCCTACCACAGGGAGGCCTTCACGAACCCTGTCAACTCTGATTCCTTTGGTAGCCACGCCCAGGTACCTGGGTCCCTTGCTCTGCAGCTGACGTTATTGACAGTGGCAGCTCATGCAGCACTAGGCACAGTGCTTTGTGGACACCAGCTGGTGATCTGAGGGCTCCTGTCCCCCTCATGGTGGGCTCCTGAGTTTAGCTCCTAGAACCCACTGTGCCCAGGTGCTCAGGGAGGCCCTGGCTCCACCCGGGGCCTTCTGTCTCCTGCAAGATGCCACAGGAGAAGCATGGGCCACTATCTCCTGGACCAGGCTCTGTCTCATGGGAAGGCTACTCAGTCCCAGAAAGGCAATGATGCAGTAGAGACGCACGCAGCTGTGTGTGCAAGTCAACATCCATCCACCCCAGGAAAGTGTGGCACTGACAGCAGCTCTATGTGTGGCTGTTTTGAGAATTAAAGGAGCCCAGTGTCTGTAAAGCCCTGGTGCAAAGCCTGGGGTATTGTGAGCACCCCCTACAGAATGGTCATGCCTCTGACAATGACACAGGAGAGGTGGCATTCCTGGAGACATAGCACTGAGGGCCCCCCAGCCCTGTCTCAGACGCCATGGAACTTGCCCACATACTCCGTATCAGGGCATTGTGACCATTAATGCCTGGAGTCCCCTTTCTCCACCGCCCACCTGGAAACATCATCCACACATCCTGCAAACATCTTTGCAGGGTCCGCCGGCCCCCACTGTAAGACCTGCATCCAGCTGCTGCAGCAGTTAGTCAATCCCTCTCCTGTTCCACCCCTGCTCCATGCTGGCACCTGGTGTTTGCATCACGAGCCACACTGTTGTAGTGGTCAGGTGGCTGGTGACAGCAGACAGACCCCCTTGAAAAAAATATATTATTTATTCCCAGGACTGGGATCCCCAGCACCTGCTACAGAGTCTGAAATGGGGTCAGGGCTCCTGGCCAGCACTTCTGAAATTGGGTACAGGGATTAAATTGCAATGGAGAGAGTTCTGCAGCCAAAGGGGAGATTGTGTGCTTCACCAATGGGTCTGTTACACGGGGAGGTGCTTTGGCCCCGGCACTGCACTAGGGGGTGAGTGAGGCACCCATTACAGTCCAGAGAGCACAGGAGCAGAAGACCTCAGAGAGCATGGAGTCAAACCCGTCCATCTGAAACGGGGACACTGAGGCTCAGAAGGAGGCCAGACCTTCCTTTTGTCTTGAAGCTGAACTCACCAGGCTGGGACCAGGCTCATGAGTCGGGTAAGTTTATGAGCCAAGGGTTGGAACTTTTTTTTTCTTCAAATAGTATCCCTCTGTCACCCAGGCTATAGTGCAGTGGTGTCATCATAGTTCACAGTAACCTCAAACTCCTGGGCTCAAGAAATCGTCCTGCCCCAGGCCCATGAGTAGCTGAGACTGCAGGCATTCACAATACCACTAGTTTTCCTATTGTTTAGTAGAGACGGGCAGGGTCTCACTCTTGCCAGGCTGGTCTCAAACTCCTGACCTCAAGCAATCCTCCCACTTCAGTCTCCCAGGATGCTAGGATTACAGGCATGAGGCACCGTTCCCAGGCTAAATTTTTGATATTTTGTTCATCATGGAAGTTTTTGGCATTAATTCAGATTTCTAACAATGTTGCATTGAAGTGTCTTGATGACAGTCTTTTGGTTAGCAGCTCACTGGCCTTATCCAGATCCTGAGATGGGGTCCTCTTTATGGGCTCTTGTCTCTGCCACTTCACAAAATAACTCTTGGGAGTTTGCAAGAAAAGTTTCGAGACATTTTCTCAGTCTCAGATGAGCCAGGTGCACCTGTCTGTGCGAGTGGCAGCCCTGTCTGCCTGGCCTCTCTGATGGGAAGAGAAATACTGCCCCCTGGTGCTGTAGGCCTGAATCACAAGCTGCCAAAACTCCTGGGCCACCTTGGATGGTTGGAAACTTACATCCCAGCAGCAAAACTAGCTTCCTCAGGTGTTCCTTGCTCTTAGAGAAGAGGAAGACTCCAGGAGGGAGAGGAGATATCTTTCAGGTGGAGAAGGGAAACAGATAAGACCAGAGCAGGGAAAAACTTCAAAGTGGGGATGGGGTCTGACTGTGTCAGTGTGTGGGCTGGCAGGTGGGCCAAGAGGACAGGGGGACACCTTAAAGGCAGCACCACCAGGCCTATTCCAGACCTATCCCTATAGGTCTCAGTGGAGGAACCAGAGATCTTTAAAGCAAAAAATTATTCACCTGTCCATTTGTCTGGCCCTTAGCACATGCTGCTGCTCTATAATACGTTCCCTAATCTTCTGGGCAATCCTGGGACGTGGGCGCTATTCTCACCATTTTATAGATGAGGCTCAGAGAAGTTAAGCAACTTGCCCCAAAAATACATGGGACTGTAAAAATTGGAACCCATGTGTTTAATTTTCCAAAAATTATACTGAGATTGCTAACTGGAATTCAGATTGTGGCGGTTTGCCACTGGCCACCATTATTTCCTTGCTAAAGCCCATACTGTAATGTAACATCTTACTCAGCAACCACTGGAGGAACATGAGGGGCGGTGGGACTTGATTTTTAGATCACTCATATGAGAACCTTGCTACAGAGCCTATAAAAAGATTTCACAGCCATAATGCTATTTTTCCTCAAAGCAACCTCAGGAGGTAAGGATCATTTTTTTCTTAAAAACTATGAAACAAAGACTCAGAAAATATAAGTAATTTGCCCAAAGACAGGGCTGGAATTTAAACGCACATGTACTCTTTCCAGCACTACAATTTGGAAATATCACATTTCTATAATTAGTTAAAGTTTTCTTTGTAGTCACACACATAATAAACACTTGTATAAATGTTTTATAAACATGTGAAAAACTGATTCCAAAGACACAACTCTTTTCATATACCTGTTAAAGTTTGCTGTTTGCCACATTCAATTACTCTATGTACCTTCTGGTTATTTTTTGATCCATATGTCTTATTCAAGAGTCATATCCAAATCACCTGCCATCCTTGCGCTTTATCCCGGGGTCCGACATTGCCACGTTGCTTTTCCATTTATGAATGCTAAGACTACTTTATTAACTTATGTCTTTTGGGTGAGTTAGGCCCTCTTTATACTATTAATTCTATTTAAATGTCTTCTAACTTTAGCTTTTACCTTATCTGATATTAAAATTACACTTCTTGCTTGCCTTATATTTGTGATTTTTGTATCTCTTTTTTTGTTTTTGTTTTTTTAGGAGACAGCCTGTTGCCCAGGCCTGTCTTGAACTCCAATGATCTTCCTACCTCACCTTTCCAACTTGCTGGGACTGCAGGTATGTGCTGCTGAGCCTGGCTGATTTTAGTATCTCTTTCTCACTCTTTTACTTATACTCATTTTAAAAATTTTTGAGTTAAAAAAAATCCAATCAGTCCCTTTGCATTTAGCATCAGGCTTTTTCAAAACAGAACTCCTTCCAGGGAGCTACCATAGGGATCTGCTGCTGGCCAGTGAGCCAGCCCTTAATAGCAAACAGGTGGCACATGCCAGCATCCACACCTCATCCACAGGGACACCTGCAGCAGGTGGCTGTTACCTTGTTCTCTTCATGGGTAGGTTGTGAGCACCTGCCAAGGCACTGTGGCAGCCTTGGTTATCAGGATATTTTAATGACCTGTGGAACATATGGTGCAGGGTCACGGGACCCTTATAACAAAATCCTCTTGGAGCAAGACTCAGGAAAATCTTTGCCTCTCCAGATTTCCCTTCTCCCATGGGAGAGGTAGAACTGCATGGTTGGACGTGGCTGCCTCTACGCCTTGGCTTAGAGCTAAGCTTGGACAGCTTTTCTCATGTAATATTCTTTTGTTTCTGATGTGATTTTCTCCTGTGGTTTCCTCCTCTCTTCCTTTGCGACTGGTGTTATTGGCATTTTGTTCTCCCTCCCTGTGTCACTTTGGGGTGCCCGGAATCCCTTCTGAAAGTAAAAACACACCAAGAAACAACCTAACATCTGACTTCAGAGCACCTCAGGACACCATCAACAACGCACAGACAAGCACTGCCAGAGGCCTGCCAGGGTGAGGGTAAGCACCCGGGTGCTGGGCATGGCTGCCCGGAGAAGACTGGGCACCTGAAAGATCCTGGAAAAACAGGCATAAAAGTACAGAAAAGGCTTAAGAAGAGTGAAAAAACTTGGAAAGAGTGTTAGCTGGGAAAAAATAATCCCAAAGCACAGTCATGAATTGTATTCACCGTCTCCCACACCAAGCAATGTGAAAGCCAGACATCTTCATGGGATGATGAACTCTGTCTCTATGGGCTCTCCGAGGGTTGGCAGAGGGTGTACCAGCCCTCTGACACTGTCCTTCCACCCTTTACGCTGCAGGATAAACACATTCATAGAGGGTTTAGTTCTTAATTCCACGAGGCTTAGGAGTCTGCTCTCAATAGTTCTGGGGGAATGAGAAGAAGACTGTCCCTGCCAGGATGATCTGGGTCAGCAGTTCTCAAACTCCTGGGCAGTGGAGTGTCTTGGAACTGTGACCTTCTCTGCAGATGTGGGAGGCCTTAATCAGCATCATTTTTAGCACATTAATGACAAAAGAAAATTCCTAGAGGATGCACAGCCCAGGCATCAATGACATGGGACTAAAAAGGAAGAGAATGCCTTTCTTTTGCTCTTCCTCAGCATATTGGAAAAGGCTCAGGACCTGGCTGGGCAGGTAGAACACCTCGCCTTGGTCCAGACTGTGAACGCTGTGCTCACTGGCCCCAGAGTTAGAGAACAGCTGTTCCAGGTAGAAGAGAACATTCCCACTGCCCAGGACCCCTGACACTGAGCTTAGGGACGTCAGGGGTCCTGAGGACACTGGCCCAGCTTTCTTAACCCCTTTGCTTTCCCTGTGGAGGACGAAAGGCAGAGAAATCCTTTGAAGAAAATTCAAAGCAGCATGCCACGTGTGTTCCCCCGACTGGCCCATTCCGGAATGGGAGGAGTGGTTAGTGGGTGGGGTGGGGGTTGGGGTTCACTAGATTCAAACCATGCAGAGGTGCGCAGGCTAGGGGAGCTCCCAGGTGGCTGGGTCTAGGACAAGAGCCCAGCAGCAGGTCTGACAGGGTCTGAAGAAGACAGAGAACGAGTGCTGGCCTGAGAGAACGCCCCTCGGCTCCTGGAAACAGAGTCCTGTGGCCTTGATCTTGAGGACAGGATGCCCCTGGGGAAGCTGCCACTGGGTTACATACTCATTGCAGGACTGCTCTGGTGCAACAAATGGGGAATTCTTGGGAGAAGTAAATTGCCTTCATGTACAGACCAATTTTCTCAGACTTGGCAGAGGCTAAAGAGACTCCCAGACTGTGTGTGTATGTGCACGTGTGTATGTGTGTGTGCACATGTATACGTCAGGGTTCTGGTACCATCAGGCCCTCCCTACCCTGGGAATCCTCACTAGAGACCTAGACATGCTGTGGGAAGAGGGAGGCAAATGAATCACTCTTCATGGGGGTGAAGTGCCCCAGGGCACTCCACGAGCCCAAGCAAGCAAAGGACCCACTTGTTTGCCTGAAATGCCACCGGTCTCTCTGCAGGGACAGTCAGGCACCAAACAATCTGGGCTCATACTTAGATGTCCCAAGATTTGGAATACTCAGGGCAGGGGATCAAACCAGTCTTCAGCTGGGAGTGGCCAAAGAAAGCATAACTGGGAGCTGATCTGGTCTCTGTGCAGTCTCCCATGATAACCTGGGGTACTCAGGATGGTCACCATAACAGTGCTGGAGAGCTTACGGCACTCCAGGTGAGGGAGTGGATGTCTGGCTCCCACTGCCTGGTGAAATATGAGAACCTTTAATAGTCCTTGTCAGGCTCTGCAGCCCAGGAGTGGGTCAGGAGGGGATTTTAGAGCTGTGGCTCTGGGTGGTCCCCTTCCTTCTCCTGGGGAGGAAGGGTGGTGCCCAGGTGTGGTTTGATCCTAGTATGGAAAAAAGTGGTGGTGACAGTGGCAGCCTCCAGCAGTGTCAGGCAGAGGCAGACGGGGCAGGGTCCCAGGCCTCTCCTACTTCTGTGTGGTCGGGAAGCTGTGGGAAGCGTGCTCAGACTCACAGCCACTGTTAGTACGCCGCAGGCCAGGAAGGGGCAGGTACCTACCCAGTGGTCCAAGCCATTCTTTCCGTGTCCTGGGAGAGAGTCAGATTTGGAATAGGGGGGTCCTGAAACAGACACAGCACAGCTTTGTCACGCGCGCATATGAGAGGCAGCAAGGAGGGGTGTAGCCCAGCGTGGGCTGCTGCCAAGGTGTTCAGGTGACTTGAAGGAGACCCCCAAGGATCAAGACCTGCCTCCTTTGTGTCCTCCTGTCCCTGGGGCACCAAATAAGAATCCAGGGAGAGGGACTGCCTCAAGCCTGCCCATGACACTAGGAGCTCTATGGGGCCTGAACCACATCTCCACTGGCCCATGTGTGCATGGACAGGCTGGGGCCTGGACATTACCTGGGACCTGAGCCAAGTCCCTCATTTTGCAGTTCAGGAGAGCTGAGGGCAGAGTACGACAGGGCACCAGCAGTCTTGGCACCCATGGGATAGGTAGAGCCAGAGGGAACAGGAGGCTACTACCAACCAAATGGGCCTGGAGACAATTTTATTTTTAGGAAAATTTTGAGGGGTAAGCAGTTAGGGGATTTCATATTATAGTCTTAACGTCCAGCTTCTCCTCTGTCAGGTGGTCTGGTCCTTCCTGCCCGGCCTATCCATCTCTCAGTCCCTGGGTTAGCATGGGAGTTTGAGGCCTCCCAATTAATCTCTTCAGTGCCGTGTTGGGGGAAAGCAGAGAGGAAGCTCTGACCTTCTGCTCTGAACACCTGCCTGGCTTAGCAGTGGTATGAGCGCATTCACTCCAGAAGAGAAGCAAATGACAGAGACAGGCCCCTGGAGGCACCAGGACCCCTGCGCTTAGGACACCAATCCTAGGTCCCTCAATATCTGTCTTTCCACTGGCCTTTGGACACTTAAAGTACAGAGGTCATATCCACTTCATCTGAGGGTGCCCACCCCAGCACTGGGCCCGGCTCCCAGCATTGCAGGCCAACCATGCATAAGGCCAAATGTCAGTGCTTGCTCCTGGGAGCCACCAGGCTGCCTCACAGGGCCTGAGGGGGTCAGAAAGGGTCCTCCAGATATGTGGCTTGGCCAACTCCTCTCACTTTACAGAACGGGATCGAGGCCCAAAGACATGCAGGCCCTTGCCTGAGGTCACCTAGCCAGCAAGGGGCACCCCAGGGTGTCAGACCAGTCCTCCTGACTCGTACTCCTGAATAGTGGTTCTCAACCTTCCTAATGCCACAACCCTTTAATACAGTTTCTCATGTCGTGGTAACCTCCAACCATAACAGTATTTTCGTTGCTATTTCATAACTAATTTTGCTACTGTTATGGATCGTAATGTAAATATCTGATATGCAGGATGTATTTTCATTGTTATAAAGGGGTCGCGACCCACAGGTTGAGAACCGCTACTCTAGGAAATGCTTGCTTTCCCAACTGGTGCTCAGAACCAGGCCTACTCTGGGATCCCAGGGACCCTCCGGGTGAGACAGGAGCTCCTCCTCAGCCCGAGATATTAGAGCAGTGGTTCCCAAAGTGAGATCTCTGGTAGCATCAGCCTCACCAGAGAACTTGTCAGAAATGTAAACTCTTAGGCCTTATCCCAGGTCTACTGCATCAGAATTCTGGGGCTGGGGTCCAGTGATCTGTGTTTTCACAAGACACACTAAGGTCTGGAAACACTTTCTTTCTGGCCTCAGGGATAGCAAATGTCTTCAACTGTATCCTTTCTCCACTTTTAAGCCAGTGGGTCTCCCCCTGGTTGCACACTGCAATCACCTGAGCAGCTTGCAAAATCCAGCACCTGGGCTGCGGTCTACTCGTCTCAATATTTAGCCACTTCACATGCAGTGCAGAAGCCACCTTACTTTCATCAAGGTCGCTTTGCCATCCCTGCATTTTAACTACAAAGGTCTTAGCTGTTTCTGCTACACATTTTGAGCACCTATATCAGACCATCAAATATGATTTGAGAAACTCAGGAAGAGATAGTCTGTTATATTTTATCCCCACTTTTACCTATTCTGATGCCCCTTCCTTTCTGAAGCTGAGAGCCCCTTTCTTTTTCTTTCTTTCTTTCTTTTTTTTTTTGAGACTATGTCACTCTCGGTAGAGTGCCATGGCATCACAGCTCACCGCAACCTCAAAATCTTAGGCTTAAGTGATTCTCCTGCCTCAGCCTCTTGAGTAGCTGGGACTATAGGCACCCGCCATAATACCCAGCTATTTTTGTTGTTGTTGTTGTTGCAGTTGTCATTGTTGTTTAGCAGGCTTGGGTCAGATTCAAACCCACCAGCCCTGGTGTAGGTGGCCAGCACCCTAACAGCTGAGCTGCAGGTGCCGAGCCAGAGTCCCTTTCTTTTGTCATTTCCTTTCTGTTTGGAGAACATCCTTCAGCTGCTCTTTAAGGCAGAACTGCTAGTGGCAAATTCTCTTGGCTTTCCTTTGTCTGGGAATGTCTTTATTTCCCTCTCATTCCTAGAGGATATTTTCACACAGACAGTTCTTTTCTTTCCGCACAGAAACAGTGTTGTGCCACTTCTTTGGGTCTCCATGGTTTCTGATGAGGAACCTGCTGTCATTCAAATTGGTGTTTCCCCTAAAGATAATAAGTCTTTTCTCTTTGGCTGCTTTCAAGATTTTTTCCTGTGTCATTAATTTTCAGAAGGTTAATTATGATGTGTCTTGTGTGGACTTTTTGGGTTTCACTTCAATTCCCAGGGATTCATTCCCTTTCTTGACTTGGAGGTTTACACCTTTTGCCAAAGCCTGAGCAAGAGTGAGACCCCGACTCATTAAAAAAAAAAAAAAATTCAACCAAGTGCCCCAGCAAGCACCTGTAATCCCAGTGGCTTCCGGAGGCTGAGGCAGTGGGATGCCCACAGCCTAAGTCTGAGGTTGCAGGGAGCGATGATGCCATTGCACTCTGCTCAGGGCACAGGGCACAGGGTGGGACTCTGCCACAACAACAACAAAAGCAAAGAAATAAAAATAAAAAATAAACAAGGAAAAAAAACATAATTTTCAGCCATTATTTTTTTGAACGCTTTTTGAAATCCATTATCTTTCTGCTCTCCTTCTGGGAGTTCAATAAAACAAATACTGGCCCATAGGTCCCTGAAGCGCTGTTGATTTTTTTTCTATTTTTCTCTGTTGTCCAGATTGGATAATTTCTCTTGTTCTATGTTACAGTTCACTGATTCTCCCCTCTATCATATATGGCTTTTCTACTATTGAATCCCTCCAGAGAATTTTTTTGTTTTGGTTGTATTATTTTTTAGTTCCATAATTTTCATTTGATCCTTTAAAAAAATAACTTCTATATCTTTGGTGAGAACTTTTTCTTTTTTTGTTGCTTCAAAAGTATTTCTTATTGCTCATTGAAGCATGTTTATTATGGATGACTTAAAATCCTTGTCAGATCATTCTGACTTCTGATTCTTCCCTGTGTTGTATTTGTTGACTGTCTTTCCTCATTCATATAGTTTAACTTCATGGTTCTTGGTGATGAGTAATTTTTCTATTATGTGCTGGACATTTGGATTTTACGCTAGGAGAATAAATTGTTTCCCCATGCCTGAGCTCAGCCCAAACAGGGTCCCCTGTCACCCCCTCTCAGAAACCCATCCATGGCTGCCTTGTCCTGGGCACCCTGCTGGGACTGCTGTGGGGGCCCCAAGAGTGTTCTCCTGGGGTCTGTTGCCCTCCAGGCTGGCTCATTGGAGGTCAGAGCATCCTCTGGACATTTAAGGTGAGGCATCTTGTTGGTGGAGAACTGTTACATGCAACAAGAGACACATGGCTCACCACGGCACCCTGGGATGCCACCCCCTGGGACACTACCAAGTCCCCAGTGCATGAGCAGACGGATGACTTTGCAGCCAGGTGGCCTATGCAGGGTTGGGGCTTTTCTTGGAATTTCAGTGTCCCTGTCTGAGGAAGGAAGGGGGCCGGAACTACCTTCACCTTCAAACCTGAGTTGAACAACAGCAACAGTGAATAAGAGGCCTCTTAAATGGCCAGTCTAGAGTCCTCCTCAGGGCCAACAAGGTGCTATATGACCTGCCACATAGGTCATCTCACTATTTCTCCAACATGCCACCATGACTCTACCCTGGGGTGGGAGAAGCACCTGCCTCCCAAATTTTGACACTGCTAACCCCTTTGGCTATACCCCTTTCGAGCTCTGCCAGATACTGTCTCCCTCCCTGGCTACTTACTGTGTCTAAACACCGTCTCCCTGCACACCACCAGCATCACTCAAACTTGCCTGTGTCTCTCTCCCCTCGCGGGAATGTCAGCTCCATGGGGTAGGGAATCTTGTCTATTGTGATGCTGTCCCTAACTCATGAAATACAGATGCTCCTAAACCTGCCATGGAGTTACATCCCATAAACCCCTTGTAAGTTGAAAATATAAGTTAAAAACACATTTAATAGACCCAAGCTATAGAACATCAAGGCTTAGCCCAGCTCAGGCCAGCCTACCTGAAATGTGCTCAGAGCACTCGCATTAGCCTGTAGCTAGGCAAAACCGTCCAACACAAGCAGAGTGTAATTTACTGAAGACTTTGGAAAGTGAGCAGCAGAATGGCTGTGTGGGTGCTCAAAGCATGGCTGATGGTTTCCACTGAATGCATATCACCAGGGTTCCATCATAAAGTCAAAAAAATCACAAAGTGGGACCACTGTGAGAGGGGCTCCATCTGCGTTTGGTGACTGACTGGGTGGCTCATTCCCTCTCTGGGCCTTGTGTTACCTGCTGTGAAATGAGGAGACGGTGCCCCTAACCAGATGTTTGCCAGTCCCATCAGTCTCTCATGACAGATCAGGGAGTCTCTCTCTTTCAGCCGTGGACTCAGAAATAGGACCAGTGATTTTTCCCCCCACTTTTGAAAAATGAAGAAGTAAAAGGGGAAAAGAGAAAGGCCCTTTCTGAGCCAGGCCCTGACCTTCTTCCCCGCTGTGAGTGGGAAAAGAAACCCCAGGACAGAGGGGCCGTCTGCGAAGCCTCCCTTCTGATGGGCCTCGAAACCAGGCCCTGGGCAGGGGTGGGGGGTGGGGCAGACAAACATGTCCTATCACACAGGTCTCCACAGGGGGCCCTCACAAAGGAGGGGATACACAGAAGGGGACATGAAATGCTAAAGCCACAGGCAGGTTTGGAGGCCAAGCAGTCCACACACTGGGACCACCTTCTGCTGCCTCAGGTGCTAAGTCAGAGCTTCTCTTGCCCCATCTCCAAGCTGGTCCCACCCCTCTCAGCTGCCACCCTCCCACCTCCCCACGTTGATTTCATGTGCTGGGATTTGGAAGGGTAGGTCCTTTCTAGGGACCACTGAGTCCTCTGGGCACTGTTTCCAGCTGGCCAGGGGGTTGTTATTATGCTGATACAACTCTGACTCCTGGGGGTGGGATGTGGGGAAACCTCAAAAGAGAGGACAGGACTCAAGGGTTAACAATGTGGGACCCTAAGCACCAGGAGGCCTGTCCACAGGGTTCAGGAGGGGCAGGGGTCAGTGAGCCCCACCCTGTAAGGCTCAAGGCCCTCTTCATGTAACAAAAATCAGCACCACCCCCTCCTGTGCAGAAGTCAAGTTTATCAGTGACAAAAGCTACTCCACACACAGTCCAGATAATGTCCCATGTGTAATGGAAAAGGAAACAGGAAGTCATCTATAATAAATATATATTTCAAACTAAATCCCTCGGTGGGGGGGCAGTGCTTGCTGAGAACGACTGGAGTATGGCATAGGGATGCCCCACTGGTTTGTCACTGCTGTTTAATCTGGCTTCCCTGCTGGAAATAGGGACTGGCCAAGTCCATAGCTGGCTCTCTGCTACCTGGCACCATCCCCAGCACATACTAGGTGCTCAGTATTTGGTGGAGGGATGGATGAATTACTGAATGATGCACTCAGTCCTGGTGAGATGTGCTGATGGCGTCATGGATGGGATGAGGCTGTGACCAGGCCCCCGTGGGTCTGGAGGGGTGTCCACGTGGGCAGGTTAGGACAGGATGCTTGTGTGTGCACTCCAGCAGCGTCTCTGCTTCTCCCAGCTCCCTGCACACTCCTCCAGCTCAGGGGCTGCTCTCCACTTCTCTGTCCCCTTTAGTGCCCCACTTAGCGTCTGGCACAAAGTGGGTGCTCAATAAATACCCGTTGAATTTAATGTACATCAATTCAACAGACATTTATTGGGTGCCCACTATGTTGAGTATCACAATTCTACATTCCTTGAGCTACAGATTGACATGCCAGGGGTTTAGGAGAATGCGCCTTGCTGTGCGTGAACCCTCCACCCCGTAAAGTTTGTGCACAGGTGGAGCTGGACTCAAGACTGGGGACTGCTCGGTGAGATTCCAAAGAGCTGAGAGAGCAGGGTGTGGATCACTCTGGACCATATTGCTACCCTTCCTGCCCTAGTTCTTGCGAGGCCGGCACACAGCAAGGCTCGGCTGGGCCAGGCACGACCAGCATCCTGGGCCCTCCCTGCCATTTCCACACACGTAGGGAGCAAGGTCACATTGTCAGGACAGAAATAAAGGCGCAGTTATAACAGACACCGTGGTTTCCTGCTCAGAGGAACCAACGTCAGAACACCAGGAGAAGGTGAGGGAGGAACAGAAGCACAAGCGCCTTTGAAGAAGGGACGCAGGGCACTGTCAAGGGCTTTCCCAGTGAAGTCATGGATCCCAGTGCAGGCAGCTGGGTCCCTGCAGACCAGGCGAGCCCAGGATGGAAGCAGCCGCATTCCCACCTGTGTCCACATGGCAAGAGGTGGCGGTGGCAAACAAGTCCTTGCAGCACTGTGACCAGGCAGTGGAGGCACATGGCATGGCCTCCAGGCCTCTCCTGCCACCTGCCAGGCTAATGTCTCCTGGGGCAGCCCATGGTGCCCTCATTCTGGCACTTCCAGATAAGCGGTCACACACATGTCAGTGCAGAAGCCAAGCCTGAGGGCAGCGGTTTCCAGCCCAGGCTTCCACACTGTGCCCCTTTTCCCTCAGCCCTGAGCCATGGCAGGCCACAACATCCATGAGTCTAGGGGAGGTTATTAGCACGGCCCCAGACTTGTGGACAAGGCCTTCCTGCCACCCAGCAAGGGAGGACTAAAAGCTGGAAATGCCACTGTGAGATTCCCCAAACAGCCTTTCTTAGTTCCCAGGGCTCATGCCCTAATGCCAGGACCCTGAGCAAGGGGTGTGGGCTGCCGGGGAGGCCACTGAGCTGGTTCTAGAGGAACTTCCCCACTTCCAATAACAGTGCCCTGAGGAACAAGTGGATGTGGAACAGAAAGACCCACAGTCAGGCTCAGAGCCTCTGGCCGCAGGCAAGCACAGCTCTGGTGAGGGGTAGCAGGTGCCTGTGGGCACAGAAAGGGACTGGAGAATGGGTGTATGGCTTCCAGGTCCCTCCAAGTGGGCATGCTGCCATCATAGATATGTCCCTCTCCCTCTGGGACGTTTTTAGGGGTGGTGGCCTTGCTGGGCTGACCTCAGCCTGGTGCCACCTCTATAGTCCCGATATGAAGCTGCACCCTGAGCAGGGGCAGAGGCTGAGGGATGGAGACATGAGGGGCGTATAGACACTGACACCTGCTCACAAAGATCATACACAAGACAACACACCTTTCTTTGCTTAAAGTTATTCTTTAACACATTCTAATTTCCAAGGTTCTATGTTTTCACTCTGTCCTCTCATACGGAAACACTTCAGCTTTCATCCCTAACACAGTTTACAGCTTCCAGTCATGAAGATGAGGATGGTGGTGATAGTTTCTGTTTACTGAGCACCCACTAAGGGCCAGGCAAAGTGGTACACACACACATGGTTTGAGTCTGTTAATGACCTAGCCAGGAAGCCGGACAGAACTGGCCTGTGGTGACATGGCTGGTCAGTAGCAAGCTCAGATTTAAACTCGGTGCTCCTCACTGCAAAGCCAGGATCTCTCCCTCCCCTGCTTCTTCCCACCCACATCCCCTCCTCTTTCCCCTGGCCCTGCATAGCCTTGCCCCAGAGTCTACTTCCAAGAGATACTGAGTGAGTTTGACTGTAGCCTGCTGCTGGTTTTCACCTATGATTTATAGCATCTTGAAGCAAGCCACATTATCTGGAATTTTCTCTGCATTTGAAAATCACTCCCGATTCAGTTTTTACGAGCCCCCTATAGTCAAGCCGACAGCACCTTCATCTCCCTGCAAAGTCGGAGGCCATCACCTCTCTGGCTGCCCAGTACCTTGTCCGGGACATCATGGGAGACAGGGACAATGCTGTGCCATCAACTCCAAGTCTGGATTTGCCCGCCTGGACCATGCCCACATGTGCTCTGGAGGGAAACAGGCCAAGCTTCCCACCCAGCAGCCCGGGAATATGTGTTTCCTAGGCCCACCTGGGAGCCCAGGCCGGCTTCCGGAGAGTCGCAGGGGAGATAGGGAGGTGTGGCCGCCAGCAGCACGCCAGCTATGTGATGGCAGTCACAGGAAGTCAGCATGTGGTGACAGGCCCCGCCCTTCTGTCTGGTTTGCCCTGTTCATATCATTTGATGTATGAGGCTTAGGTTTGGGGGACCACTCAGCTGTGGGGCCCTCTCAAGGCAAGGCTTTTCGTGCACATTGCACCTCCTGCTCAAAAGAACCACTCACGTGAGTGAAAGCTGTCCCCTGGCCCTCTTTGGAGGAGGTCTCTGTCAGTCCCGCTGCTGTGAGATAAAGACTGGCTGTCCAGGTCTGGAGAGTTGGTCCTCGTGTCCGCATCCCCCTTGAGAATCAGCCAGCTGGTCTTCTGCTAAAGAAAAAAAGTCACATAAAGTTCAAGGTCAACTGCAATGGTGGAAACATCTCATCAGAACTTCCTATGGCTTCCTTACTTCTAACCTAAAAGCTGACCTCACCATGAGAAAACTCAAAGTGACAAACCAGCTTTCAGTGAAAATCCCACCACTTCATGGGACCTATCCAGCCGCTCTAAGACACAGGAAGCACGTGGGGAACTGTGTTCCTCATGTGACAGGCAGGGCGAGGGAGACTGGGGGAGGTCAGAGGCTCACACGGCTTCACAGGTGGAGAAAGAACCAGGTGAGGCTGCCCAGGCTCTGACCACACACAAATCTGCCTTCCTGAACCACAAGTGCAGGGGGGGAGGGAGGGAGGGCGAACTCAGCCCATGGGCCAAATCCTGCCCACTGCCTGCTTTTGTAATTACAGTGTTACTGGGACACGGATACGTGAATTCATGCAGCATCTCCCCAGCTGCTTTCCCAGAGCTGAGCAGGTGTGTCAGACCCTGTGTGGCCTGCACAGCTGGAAGTATTTACTCTTCACCAAATGCCCCGATAATGTGCGTGGGCTCACTGCCTGTTGGTTGTACGCATCTCCCCAGTTTCAGAACCATAACTGAGTCACACGGCTGTATAACTGGGACTTCAGCCTCTACATGTAACTGGAGGAAACTGGTGGTGGAGGGGGCAGACAGCACAATGCAAGGGAAGGATCCTGACATTTCAGCGGGAGGAGCCCTCACAAAACTGAACTTCTTTCAGAACAAAGCTGTTCTTGATGAGGTCAGCTTCCTGCATTACCTTCCTGTTATCCTGGTCGAAACTTCCATCCTCCCCATCTAATCGCCTCGTGGCTGGAAGGGAAAGATCAATTTGTAAAGGCAACACACTATTTATTTTAGGTTTCTGAGTCTCAATTTCCCACCTTACCGTTATACTCAAAAATGAGAAAACAATCAAAGAAAAGGTCAACAGTACAAGTGGCTTTCTAGGGTTCAGGACCAGGCAGAGTGGAGAAGACTGGCTTGGGGGGTGCCCTTGGGCAGGAAAAGCTTGAGAATCAGCAGCAGGTATGTGAAGTGATGCCTAATTTCCATTCTAACCAAATAGCCACACAGAGACGTACAGTCATGTTTTTAGATAGAGAACACAGATTTAAAGACATTCCCAGTTGAGCTTTGAAGCAGTAGAAGGTCTCCGCCATGGAGGCCCTGCATTTGGACCCAGGCCAGGTGCTCTGTGCGCATCACTGCCTGATCCCACCCAAGTCTGCAGGAGGGGGCATCCCCTATTTCTCTGATCGGGAGACCTAGGCTCAGGGAGATGGCACACCTCACCCAAGGCCACCGGCTCGAGGGCAGCAGGGGCTGACGAGACCCAGGCAAGTCCAACATCCTTCCTGTCTGCCTCATCTCACTCCTTGCTACTGGCAAAACCCAAGGGAGTGAGGAGGCTCTGCCACTGGGAATAGCCCGAGGTGGGGAGCAGTAAAGAAATGACAAAATACAGCCAGAAACAAACTCAGTGCAATAGAACAAGCAAAGTGCATTCGAAACAGTTCCTTTCCCACAACTATTATCTGGGGCTGAGCAATGAGGTGTCCGTATTCTCCTTTCACCTTTCTGGGGGGCTGTCATGATTTCTAACCAAGAATGAGTACACACATCACACAAGGGCATGCTGACAGTCTTGGCATCTGGTCTAGCAGGCAAAGGCCAGTCTGTGTCTCCCATGCCGCAACCCTGACCCCATGCACAGAACAATGAAATGAAAACCCATCTCCTTCCCCAGCTCGCCGCGAAGAGGCCTCAGTAAGGACATGCTGAAGGGGGGGCTTCTTACCTGTGGCCTGCGGCGGGCTCGGACCTGGCAGTCTTTTGGAGCACCCTGCCTCCTGCACCACCAAGGATAAGACTGATACCAGGCCAGAGAGCTTGGAAATTTGGGATTGGGCTACCGGACCTTGACAAGATAAGGCCAAAATGGAAGACTGAGCTGTCTGTTCTGCACATGCTGACATCTTGTCACTTTCAACGGCAACCTGCCCTTCCTTCTTCCAGGAGAGACAGTGATTTTCAATGTGAAAATAAAAAACCCTGTTCTTTCCACTCACAGAGGCAAATTAACCCCGAGCCTGCTTGCGGAGCGCAGCGATGGAGAGACAAAGGGGGCAGGGAGCCCGCTAGCGGACGTGTGCCCATCATGGTGGCTCTCCTGTTGCCCAGACAACAGCCTCAAGTACGTGGCCATACATCAGCCCCGACTCTTGACAGCTCCCCTGCAAACACCAGGGGCTACTTGGAACTCCAAGAGCACAGCTCCTGTTCAAGCCAGAGAAGGCCCCAGGGGCCGAGTCTGTCAGCAGAAACAGGAAGACCCAAGGTGGATCACCAACTTTCTGCAATCGTGAAAAGAGTTAAGTGTCTCCTAAAACAGGGCTCTTTGGGACAATGAATCTCAGCCCCTGGAGTTGCGGGGCAGCCAGGGAGGACAGGTTGGCCAGGCACATTCTGGCTGCGAGAGCCATCTCAGGGTGCTAAAGTGCCCCCTGAGTGACAAGAGGGTGTTCTGCCAGATTTGCAAGGCCCCTGTGCAAGCACTGCCAGGTGGGCATGGTTTAACCAGACCCACACCAAGAGCTATTTGAAACCAAAGTTTACTCGTCTGCAAAATAGGTTCTCTTGAGAACTAGGAGTTTGGGTCGAAAAACACAGGATTCTGGCACTTTGTATTTATTACTGGTGGCTTGCTTTCTTAACAGCTCTGAGCCTCTGTTTCCTGATGTGTAAAGTGGGCAAATGATGCCTGCCCCTCAAGGTGTGAGGATCGTGGGAAGCAACTCAGTGAATGCAGGAATGGAAGGGACAACTCGGCTTGCAGGTTCGAAAAATGAGGAGTGAACAAGAGGCAAACTGTGAGGTTGATTTTCATCACATTGTTTTAGGGGGTCAGATCAATGACATCCCAAAAGACAGATCAATTTGGGACAATCAGAGAGTTTGGTGTGTTTTCGCATCACCCTGGCAGTTCCTCCTGCGTCCTGGAATGCATGTGCCATGAGGAGCCCTCTGAGAGAGGCCGACTTCCTGCTCCCTGAATCCCTTGGGGAATCTTGGGTGGGGCATTTCAGTGAAAGTACGATTTTCACTCTGTATATAGAACGGGCCTGCCGTTCCTCTGGCCCACACCCCACCTCATAATTCATTTCTATCTGACATCCATGCATGTCTGCATGCATCTGTTCAGCTACCTGTTCATTTGTTTCTACACATGTATTTGCTCACCCTTCCACTTACCCACCCATCCACCCAGTCCTTTAACTATCCATCCATCCATCCAATCATAGATCCATCTCTCATCCACCCACTTATTTTGATTCTCACTTATCCATCTATCCACTCATTCACTCACCTCTCAGCCATTAGCCCCTCTCTTTGCCCACTGGTGTGTCCGTTCATCCATGCAGCCCTTTTTCTATCCATCCTTCCCTCTGTCTACGGTCTGTTTGCCACTGTGTGCCCTCTCCCTGTGCTGGGCGCCTCATGTGCACCTGTACTGTCTTAAGTATAGGGGACACAGAAAAACTCCGACATGACCCTTGTCTTTCAGAAGCTTACAGGCCAGGGGGTGGAGGCAGGCAGGTATATTAGGTTTTTATGCATAACAAGTGCTCTGATTGGGTGAGCAAAGCCAGCACAACAGCACTCCCTGAGACCATACGTGTGATAAGCACTTACTGAATACCTGCTTATTGGGCAGGCCCAGTACAGCCATCTGGAAAAATTATTTAGGTGTGTTAATAGATCACAATAGATGTCATGAGCCTGAGATTCAGAGGCTAAGATCACACAGGTAATTTGGACGTCATCTGTCTGGCCTAGAAGGCTGAGCTGGAATTGCACTGTTCTTTCCATCAGATGTGTTCATTATGAAACTTAGAGCTGTGTCAACACCAATTGTGTTTACACAATTGTCACAAAGCCACTTCCCCACTGTAAGCTAACAGCAGAAGCTTCAAGGGCAAGGGCTGCGTCTGACTGCCTTTGCACTGCCTGTGATACCTGAAGTGGTGACCTGCATACGGCAGGCACACAGAGGTGAACTACAGGGGGGACATGGCACAGCAGGCCCCTCTGTTTCCTTGGAAAGGATGCCCTCTCTGCTGGCATTAACCACTCCAGAAGATCTGACCTCCAAGGCTCTCGTGATGGCATCCAGAGGAGTGCCAACCAGAGCTCTGCAGCCACCAAGTAGTTTTGGCTGAGATCCTTGCTGGACTTCTGCCTATAGGATGGGGTGGCATGTGGTAGGTGCTGCCTCCAACATGAGGGGTGCTCAGGACCTAGGGAAGGTGCTCAAGGATGTGCTTCTCAGGCCAGAGAGAGACTTCCCTCTCTCCCAGGACCACAAAGGGCTCTGCTAGAGGCTATAGGAACATGTCCTCTTCTCTATCTTCCACACTTGGCTTCTAAGGGGTCAACCCATCAGCATGATTTTTCATGCTCTTCCCAGAATGACACCCATATCTACAATTCAAACTGAACTGGAGTTGAGACAGAATGTGTATGTGCATCCATGTGTATGTACATGTGATGTGTGTGCACATGTGTGTGGTGTCCAGAGCATGGGACTGGAAATTGGAAACCTTGCTTAGCACAACCTATCAAGTGTGGTTAAATCCACAGAATCTCAGCTCCATGGGGTAGGGGCCACATGTGGTCACCCATGTGTCCCTGTCACTAGGACGGGGCCTAGCACACAGTGAGTGCCTGAAAAATATTTCTTGGGTAATAAAAGTCACTTAAATCCCTCCATGCTTAGCTTCTTCACCTATTGAGTCAGGATAATGACATCTGCTCACCAGGTGTTGTCAGGACTAAAAATGACACCAAAGGAAAGGGAAGCAGGGCTGGTGTCACAGGCCCCCAGGCGTGTCCTGTGTCTTCCCTCCCTCCCTGGGTCCTTCACCTCTATGACCAACCCTTGTCTGTGTCCTCTGCACCAGAAAAGGGGAGTGTGTCTCTGGCATCGCGCAGATAGCTCCTTCAAAGCTCTGGAATGAGGAACCCTCAGGGGAAAGGCTGACTTCCCACCCCCAGTCCTGGAGGAGCCTCAGCTGGAGGCACCCCAGTGAGTAGGGGTCTCTGATCTTCCCCGGGATGCAGAGCCAAAGCTCCATCCTCATGTTGCCACTTGACAGCTCACATTTGCTCAGAAATGAAACAACGGAACTTCCTTGGGCATTCTGAGTGAAGCATTACCTTGTCCTAATGAGCTTGCATTAAGTGTCAGGCGCTGCTCCTTCCCCTGCGGGGTCTACTTGCAGAAAGACCCTGAGCAGGAGCCAGGCACTGGGAGGGAAGCAATTGCTCGGGTGACATTACTGAGGCAGAGGGCCGTGGCCTGCTTGGTGTCTGCCTCCTGCTATGGCTGCAGGGACCAGGAGGGAATTGCCTTTCATCAGACCTGGACCAACCAGAGCAGGGGCAGCAGGAAAGGGAGGAGCTCCTGCTTGTCTGTCTGAAATGAAGACTGTCTCGGGGAGTAACCCCAGGAGACACTTCAGCACTTCAGTGACTCAGACAGGTTGCCCTGGAAAGAACACTGCCCAGCAATGCCAATGCCCATCTCTGCCAGCAAGAACTGTCCCCAGACCTGCTTTGGGTCTCTGGAACCAACTAGTTCTTTCCAGGTGGCTCGTGTGAACATCTCCGTTTGCCAATTAAAGCTTCCCTCACTCTCCTCTCTGTGGACACACCTGTGTCTTGCCATCACTGCACATCTCGGGTTGTAATCCTCTTTTCTAATTTTTGAATAAATTTTACATATTTAGGGACATTTTTCTCTGAATTTTCTTTTTTTTTACTTAACACTCCTAAATGTAACTTGGTTCAATATTGCAAGTGACTCAAAGGTACATGAAAATGCAAAATAAGAGCACACCTGCATCTGAGTTTCAGTCCTTACCTGGGGGCCTCACTGGTGGCCAGGCTCACCCGCCCCCGCTCCTTCCCTCCCAGACTGGTCACCTGGTCCTGCCGCCTGTCAGTTCCTGACTATCCAGGGAGCTGCTCATTTCTTGACTTAACTTGTTGGTCTCCTTTCTTTTTATTTTCTGTTAATTTTCTTTTGCTTTCTTTCTCTTTTTAAAAAGCCAATAAATAGTAACCAAGTAGAGTGGAGCTAATATAGTATAAGAAAATACTGTCAGGTCCTAAGTGCTGTAACATGACACAGCAGGGTCGAGGGCCAGGCATGCGGGGCGTGGACGCCAGCTTGACCACTGACAGGTCATGTTCAATCCTGACCTCAGCTTCCTCATCTGCAGTAATTTTAGCTGCAGAGGTGTCCAGGTGAAACAATCTGACCTCCCTGAACTGTATGTGGCCGCCATGCACTAAATGGCAGCCATGCCAACACCACCCATCCTGTCCTCTGCACCAAGAGTCACTCACCCTGGCTTGGCAGTCCTGCCCACCCTCAGGGCTGGAGGCCCAATATCTAGAAGCAGGAATAGGATTTGGGTATAAGAGCTAATTAAAAAAAAAAAACAAAAAACTTTCAATAAGTTTGCAATATACAGTGGAAAAGTAAATACATTAATTAAAAGGTTTAGGTTTTTTAACTCGTTGAATATATTATCGTGAACTAATTAAACAGTTCAGTAATTCAATGTCATAACCCACAGTTTACTTCAGGAAAGTTGGGAAATGACAATGAGGACTGCTCAAGTCTGACTTGGGCTCCCCTGTCCCCTCTGAGATTACTGGATGCTCAGTTTGCCCAGACAGGGCAGAGGGGCCAAGTGTGGGTCTTAGTCACATATACACAAGCATGCATGCTCGCAGACACCTGTGCATACATGCACACACTGTCTATAGGATATAATTTACTTAGGATGGGAGGAAATTTATAAAAAATATCATTCTATGTGTGTATTAGGAGCCAAGGGCATGCTAATCCATCCATTGTTTTCTGAGGGCTCTCAGGAGCCCTGTGAAGGGACAGGCATCTCCGCAGATAATGCCTCAATTTATGTCCAATCACATGCAAATTACAAGGCCCATTTCCTTCCAGGTTGGGGACAGACTTCACTCATGTTAATCCCAGGAATGTGGCCAAAAGCTTGACAGGGAGTAGGTGCCCTACAAAATCTACTTCATAAAGGACTCAATGTAACAAAATTCTGGAATGACAAAAGGGTTTTGGTAATTGCTCAGGGTTTGATTGAATAGGAATTAACTCGCTTTGGGGAGAGTCAGTTATATCTAGATTTGTTTTTTAAAACCACCAAGATGATCACTGGTAATAGTAACGTCTTTGCCAGATGACTTAGTTAAAACATTTGATGTCAAAGCTCTTTGTCTTAGATCTGGCTTTTTCAGCCTCTTGGGAGCAATTTTGTGACCTGGAGTCCCTGAGGGGCCACCACCTTTTATGCTGCGTGAGGCACAGGGGTTGTTAATAAAAGGCCAAGGAGTTAATTCCAACTTATGCTCCCACGAGCACAGGATACTCAGCCTTCCACACAGGCTGCTCTACCTGGGAATCACGAGCGCAAGACAGTCACCTGCTATGACTGCTCCTTCTGTTGGCCTCAGTTTCCCCACTTGTAACATGAGGGAACTGGCTTGGGCAAACTCTAGGGGCCGAGAGTCTAACTAGCTCACTGCATTCTGGTTCCTCCTGGAGATTCTTGTTGAAAGGCAGTGGCAAAAATCCGAAACCCAGAAGATTTAATTCCTATTTTTCCTTCTTGGGAAAAGGAAAACATGGACCATGTACAGGGCCTATTGCCATTATGGAGAACATTTAAAAAGTCATGTGCATAATTAGATCACTAAGGTGTCAGAAAGTCACACAAAGCACACGTTTTGTAAGATTTCACCTAAAAGTTTTTTCCAGTTGTCATCATGGAACGTGGCTGTCTTCTTAGGGTGCGTCTGGACAAGAACATGCAATGTGGAAATCCCTTAACCCATCTCTAGCAACTTGGTGACAGTCCCTACCATGTGCACAGCACTTTACAGTCTAGGACATGTTTCCACATTTCTTATTCTACAAAGTCCTCACAACCAGTCTATAAAAAGGGTGGGACAGAGGGTCCTGTTTTGCAGACGAGGAAACAGAGGCTCAGGGTAAGGAAGCAGCATGCCCTCAGCCACCCAGAAATCCCAGGAGGAGACAGAGGGGGAGGCTCTGAGCCCGGGATTCCTGTTCCACAGCCCAAGCATCTGTTCCCTGCATACCTATCCTAGTGGTACGGTTTAGGTAGAGTGGAGGTGGAGAGATCAGAGGGCTAAGAGAGGCCCTCACTGTGAAACAACTCCAGCCCCTATTTGCTTAGGCGAGAAATCTCTTTAACTGAAGGCAAGGTTGTTTAGTCGGCCATCAGAAATTCCCAAAACACAGGACCTAAATTCTCCCTATGGGATGAACAACTGATTCTAGTTTGTTGTCTTCCAAAGACCAGGCCTGGATCAGGTCGTGGTTCCAGAAGCCCCCACCTCTTGTCATCTTGGCTAAAGTCATGCTGCTTCCCCGAAAGCAGCAGGGCTGAAGGCAGCACAGCCAGGCACACCCCAAGCCCCTCTGATGGGCAGTATAGCCTCAGGTTTGTAATCCACAGATGTGTCCTTACTCAGATGCACCCTTCATTGTAACTTATGAAAAGAAGGCTTTCAGGAGGCTACTGGTGAATGTGCATTTGACATTCAGAGGGCCAAGGGCCTGGGAGGTGCCTTCGCCACATTAATTAGCGCAGACCAAAGGATGTGATCAGACAGGCATGCGGGCAAACCAGGGCAGCAGAGGGTCCGACTATACCATGCTGTTTGTAGATAGGGGGTTTCCTATAGATGTTATCTTTTACGCCAGTGTCTGAGAAAGAAGAAAGAAAAAAAAAGGAGAGAATAGGAGGGTAAGCGAGCAGATTGTGCTGGTTTTCGTTCTACTGCTTTTTTGTTGGCAACAAGCACTCACCTAGATTTAGATGAATGTGCCACCCAGCAAGCAACCAACACCGTGGCCTCAGACACCAGACCATGCTTCTCCACTCCACTCACTCCAGCCCATCTGAAGGGGCTCAGGGAGGGATGAGGGAGGCGAGGCAGCCAGGCCAGGTGACACACGGGAACCTCAGGTCCTGGGCCTAGTCGCTGCCCGGCTCACATGGCCCTTCTCTGTTCCATTCCCAGGAGGACAAATGTATCTGCCCGGTGTTTGTGGGACTTTGGGAGAAACTCAAACACACGTCTGTCTGGGGATATGCACAGCCATCTGGTGGTCTTTAAAGACCCTCAGGGTCTGGGACAGCAGTGGAGAAGCATGGTGAGTCACCTGGCATTTGCGGAGTCCAGGCCAGCCCCTGACAACAACTCAGGTGCAGCCATCCCTCCACCCCATCTGACACGCTCTAGGCCTACCTGGGACATGGAAGTGGCGAGGCGCCTGCTGGTAGGTGGAGGATGGAGGCTTGCTGTCTGACAGCACGGAGAGGCTGGGGGTGCTCCGGCCACTTTCACTGCCTCCAGACAGAAGAGCAAAACCGCAGACCAAAGGGGAAAAGGAAAAGCAGAGCAGAGTATTTCAAACATAACAGCCCACGCGCAGCCCCCGTCTCTCCTGCCTGGGGCGGCACCTATGCCCTCTGCCCAGGGGAGGGAGCGTGGGCCCCTATCGACATCTCCAGATTGGTGCAACCTTGTTAATCCAACCTTGGGGGTGAGCTCCAGTCAGTGTCCGGGGGCATAATGAGCTTGTTGTTCTTAGCTCCCTCTGGGGTGGTGGCCTGGGCCCTCTGGTGGAGCCCAGGGTCCCTGGGGGTGCACACCCAGTCCTGTCTACTTCCTGCCCTGGTGGGTATTTGAATCCAGCAAATTAAAAATCAGCAAAACTAAGGCTTCCCTTCCTAATTATTCTTGTACATAAAGATCTGCTTTCCTTGAGAATCCACCATTAGTCATTCAGAATAGGACCAAAATGCCAAAATGAATCAAAATCATCTTTAAAGGCCATTGAGCAAAATTCTACCCGCTACAGCAAAATAAGAACAGAACAGTATCCATTAGTTGCCAAGTTCCCAAACAAAACAATGTTTTGGCAAATTAAATGGAAAGTGTCCTCGGAGCCTCTGGCCCTGGCTCTAATTTCTTACTTCAGTTGTAATTGCTGTTTTTTGAACAAGGTTGGATTATCAAGTCACAAATCTAAAATGCTGAATCACCTGGGGGACCCCCCCATTTAAGGAATGGTATGACAGACAGACGCATGGGCACTAACACGCTGGACGACAAGGTTTATGCTCATTTAGGGAAGACCCTCTCAAGGCGCCGTCCCTCTCTCCTGGCCTTGGGGACCCTCCGCAGTACCAGCTGTCAGGATGGCCAGAGGAAGGGTGCTCTTAACTTGAGAACATCCCCTTTGAGATGCAGCCTTTCAAAGCAGCAGGTCCCAAAAGTGACATTGTAAAGCAGAGCTTCCACGGGGGGTGGGGGGGGAGCGAGCACTGTACCAGGCCTGCCAGGGGACAAACCAGGGACCGCCTAGTGGACTAATGAGGACAGCTCCATGGGTGCTCACTAAATTATCAGAGGAGACAAGTGGTAACAAGGTAAGCATACTGGAGAGTGGTGGGCAGACTGGGTGCAGTGGGAGGGTGCCCTGGGCAGGGAGGGGTCAGCCTGAGCAGATGCCAACTGGTGGCCTGCACAGGGCTGCAGCCACAAAGGGGATCTGACTGACTCCAACTTTGGGTGCTTTCTTGTGCTTGGGTGTGGGTGTTGACTTCACCTGTTGATGCTGATGGCACTTCCAGTAAGGGCTATTCCCTTAGGTACCTCCCTCCAGAACAGCAGAGAGCTTTCTGGAGCTTCCCTTGACTCTACTGGCTCCTGCACCTCTCAGTGGTACTAGGGGCCCTGAAAAGAAACCAGGGATCCCTTCCGCTGCCTGGGGCTGTGACAAGATTCATCCACATGTGTGGCAAGGCATGGCAGAAGAGGGGCCTTCACCACTGAATTTGGGAATCACCTGCCGTGCTGTCACTAAGTTGAGCTGCTCTCATTCCAGAAGCAAGGAACCCAGGAGACTGGGAATGGCTCAATTCTTTCTATTTAGAATCCTGGTCCCTCATCCATCTTGGCTGTTGCCCAGTTGGCCCAGGACTCTGACACGTTACATCATTCTTGTGCCTCCTCGGTTCCTAGCTCATAGTACAGCATCCCCCAAATTACAAACAAGATCCTGCTGACTCACACGCATGTTTATCTGAGGAGGGACCACGGCTTCCATCGGATGCCTCACCTCTGCCACCTGGGCTCTCTAAACCTGGTCCCTGAGTTCTGCCACCTCGGACCCCACCTGACACACAGTAGCCACAACCCCCTTCCATCCTCTGATGCCCTGACCAAGGCTTCCCACTGTCCAGACCCTTCATGAGTCCAGGCCAGGGCTCTGTCTCTTCTGGGCAGGCTGTGGGAAGAACACAGCCCACCACAGACCTCTCCTTTCTCTGTATACATGCTGTCGGGCCCCTGTGTGGCTTCATCAGAACAAAAGCATTACTAGCTATGAGCCCACAGTTCCACTTGGGGTACTTTGCCTGAGTTATTTTGTGGTATGGCCATGATGGCCCTGTGGAATGGGTGCAAACTTGTCCACTTTCTGTGGAGGGCACAGGGCTGGTGGGAGCAGGGCCAGGGCCCTGTGAGATGGGCTTGGTCACTGCTCAGAGGCCAGCTTCCTCCTTGGGCCTCAGTGGTAAAAACCCTAAGCTGCTGATGTCTCTGTGGCTGCGAGAAAACCGCAAGAGAGCCCGGCTGTGGGGGACACTGGAAAGGCACAGAGGCCCCTTACGGGCGGTTCATATCCCAGGAGGTTCCTGACACCGGCTGGGAGGGACTTCCAGCATCCTTTATTCTGGATTGGCAGCTTGGTCCTTTTGAAAAGCCATATCCTCCTCCTCTTCCTCCTTCTTTGCCTCCACTTTCTTTTCTTTTTAGAGACAGAGTCACTTTATTGCCCTCAGTAGAGTGCTGTGGTTTCACAGTTCACAGCAACCTCCAGCTTTTGAGTTTAGGTGATTCTCTTGCCTCATCCTCCCCAGTAGCTGGGACTATAGGCGCCTGCCACAATGCCCGGCTATTTTTTGTTGCACTTTGGCCGGGGCCGGGTTCCCCGGCACTCTCAGTATATGGGGCCGCACCTGCCTCCACTTTCTTTTATGTAAATAAATGCTTTGCAGTTTCAGGCCGTGCAGAGCGCTCCTGCACACTCCCCAGCCAGTCTCCCCCACCGTCCTGAGGGTGCACAGGCAGGATGGCGCCAGCCACACACCACACTTGATTAGGTTTCCATCAGCTTTTACCTAATGTCCTCTTTGTGACACCACAACACCATGTCACATTGAGTCCTCACATCTCCTAGGGCTTCTCTTGGCTGTGACAGTTTTGTAGACCTTCTTGTTTTCGATGACTTTGACAGTTTTGAGAGGTACTGGTGAAGAATGTTGTAGAATGTCCCTGAACTGGGATTTGATGTATTTCTCATGGTGTTTGGGAGGAAGGTCACAGAGGAGACGTGCCATCTTTCATCACGCTGTGCCCCAGCACCTGGTTTCAGGAGGACGCAGCACTGCTGGTAGTGCCCTTGCGGCCGGGGTGGTGTCCATCAGGATTGCCGACACAGAGTTCCTCCTTCACCTTTCCCTGAGGTGCTCTCCGTCTGAAGCTCACGCTCAACCACACACGTGGAGCGGGACTCACAGCCCAGCTCCCTGAGGACAGAGGAGCTACATGAATGCTTTGGAACTCTGTGTGGGAGGCTTGCCTCTTCTCCACTTATTTATTTATTCAAATGTTTATTTTTTATCAGTGGGAACTCACATTAGACTTTGATTTACAACCCGATACCATGTTAGTCATTTTGTTGCTCAAATTGTTCTAGCTCTGGCCTTGGGAGCTCTCTCAGGTGGCTCTTGTTGAACCTTCCGAAGGGACGTCAAAGCACGACCAGCCTGCAGCTTCGTGCAGCACCTTGGAAGACCTAACCAAGACGTGTGCACATGCTTGTCTGTGCAACACGCTGCCACATTCCACCTGAGCTGTGCACCACGACCCTCCATGGGTAAGTAGTCCAGGGACGAGGATCTCTTTTTGAGCCAAGGGAGCAGACAGGACAAGGTGAAGAGGTGCCCATGGGCACAGTGAGTGGCAGGGAAGTGGCCTTGACCTGGGGCTCACATCTGGGGGCCTCTCCACCTTCCTTCTCCTATCAGGTGGCTTGGAGAAGCCCCACAGTCAGGAGAAGCCCCACAGTCAGCAGCAGCACATCCCCTGGGCACTCCACACCTGCTTGTCCCTGCAGCCTGCTGCTCGACAGTTGAGAGGTCAGACTTAAACCGTGCACTGCCCCAGGAGACACCCCAGGGTTGACATTCATACTATAGTGCAAATGGCTATGGCCAGCAGATCTGTGGAAGGTGGGTCTTGGTGGGAGGGTGTGCCAAGCTGGGTGGTTGAGTGGGCAGGGAGGAGGACCGGGTCAAGGGGAAACACCTCTCCCTGGGGACCCTCCTCCCACAGCACTGTGCAGAGGGAAGTGTCCACTGACGTGGCCACAGGTGCCAAAGGTGCCATGGGGAGTGAATGGGGGAAGATGGACCCTGGGCCCCACATCCAGCTGAGAGGAGGCCATCAATCAGAGTGTCCGTAGACTGGGATGAGCTGGAGTTCATGGGCTGCTGGAAAGGACAGGCTTCCTTTGGTGTGGCCTCAGGGGAGCACTCAGGACCCAAGAGTAGATATGACTTAAATGAACAAAGGCCCCTGGATGGCAGTCTGACTCTGGGCTCTTCCCAAAGTAGCTTTGGGATTTGGGCCAGTAGTTTATCTCTGAACTTTAGTCTCCTCAGGGGTATATTCTGGAAAGAGGCTAGGGGGCTCCCAAGGTCATGGGCAGCCATGGGAGATGGTAGGGGCAGAGACATGTGTGCAGAGCAACCCATACCCAACACCAGGTAGGAAGGCAGAGGGCCCTGTCTGATTTCTTAGCAAAAGGCGCTGGCAGCTGAAGCAGCCAGGCAGGACCCAGGACAGAGACAGGCATCACAGGTGGCCAGGCATCACAGGTGGCCAACCATGGGGCTGGTGCCCATCCAGAGCAGACCACACAGGGTTGGTGTCCTCTGGTCCTGGCAGATGACCTGGGATGGGTGGTCAGAGCCACACTTTGGCGGGTGAGGTGGGCACAGCCCTCCACATTCTCTTTCTTCACAAAGGATGGAAGAAAGGGGTCTGGGAGGTTCGTCCCAGGGGGTCCTCTCTGGCTTTTCTCATGTGCTGAGGAAGAGGTTGAGTGCTGCCTGGGGGACCTGGCCTGGCCTCTCCTCACACTGGAGTGGCAGGAATTAGAGGGTGGAGACTCAGAAAGGGGCAAAAGAGGAGAGAGTTGCAGGGTCTGCTCAGGCTCCAGGCCTCTGAAAAGAGGGCAAGGAGAGCCTGCCTGGGCTCTGGACTCACCCCTCCCAGGGACCTCATGGGGACTATTGTCACCAAAGTAGGACCACCATAGGTGGGAGGAAAGCCAGGTAGCTGAGGCCTTCTGACGCTTCAGCAAAGCAAGACTCAGCATCTCCTTGGGTGACAGCCATGGCATTCACTCTGGACTTTGGAGAGTGTGCCCTCCGTGTGTGACTTCTGGGGACCCTGGGGATGTGTGCAGCAAAGCCCCCTGCCCTGCGAGCTGTTTTCCTGCTCTCAGAATGTGCCATTTCAGACTTTGTTCTTCTCAAATGCATCAGGACATCCCAGCATGGCCACGCGCTGTAGGGGCAGTCCAGAGGTGGTGAGGATCAAGGACTCTCTTCTCAGTAGACCACAGGGCCCACTCAAAACCAGTGACAATGATGTGCACAGCAAGAGATGTGCAAGTGCGCCTGAACCTGTTTGGGGACAGTCAAGTAGTGGAGAAACCACTGACGCTTGCCTTGCCTTCCTGCCCCGGGCAGAGCCGTTCCCACTGGGCAGCTGTGCAGTACAGGGGACTCATTTAGGAATCAGCAAGGACCATTGCTGCTCCCTCCAACTCTCTGAGTGCTGTGCTATGGTGTAGCAATTAGTCAGCTAGGGCTGTGCAACAAATACCAAGACTGGCTGGCTTAAATATAGGCATTATTTTTCTCACAGTTCTGAAGATCAGAAGTCTCAGACCAACATCTGGCAGGGTCTGGTCTCTCATAAGGTCTCCATTTCTGGCTTGTAAACGTTCATTTTATCCTCACTCGGACTTTCCTCTCAGTGTGCACAGAGAGAGAGACTCAGCTGTGGTGTCCCTTCCTCTTCTTTCAAGGCTGCCAGCCCCATTGGATCAGGGTCCTACCCAGTGACCTGGTATAACCTAGTCACCCCCTTACAAGCCCTGTGTCCAATGCAATCACATTGGGGGTAGGGCTTCAACACAAGGATTGGGGAACACAGCTCAGTACATAGTTTAGGGGAAGCACAGCTTGGCCATTTCTCAGTGGGATTCATGTGCAGGTGTCCAGGTGGGGATGTGGATGGTGAGTGTCTGTGTCCTGTGCCCTTGGGGTTGACATAGGGAATCGAAGGCAATGATGCTTTTAGTACAAAGCCTGCAGTGGGTGCCCAACCAGGCCTGGTCCCTTTCCAATAATGTCCCAAGCCCACCCCCTCCTTCTGTTCCCTACATTCTCCTCCCAGGAACATTTACATACTGAGGCACAGAGCTGGACGCACAAGACACACACAGCAAGGGGCACAGGGCATGAGACAGAGGGCTCCAGGGAAGCCATGCGGGGATGCAGGACAGCGAGCACACAGATGCCCGGCGCGGACGCCCTCTGAGCACCCACAGCCCACAGCACTGCGCACCTTACCTCGGAAGTAGGGGATGTAATGATGTCTGAACACGGATGTAGGGCTTGGGTGTTGGGACAGGGAGAGGCAGCTACTGGTACCAACACTCACAGTACCAGCTACGGGGCAACAGAGAGCAAGTCAGAGTCAGCTCTGGGCTACCAGCCATAGCCAATAGTCCCAGACCCCACTCACCAGGAGCCCGCTGCTTCCTCTCTCGAGGTGAGCACATTTTTGAGGCATGGGGGCCTCACCAAACATGCCTCAGGCCAATAAGACTGTCCCTCAGGATGAAAAGGTGGTGGCTCTGAGAGCTGCTGGGCGAGTGCCTTTGCCAGGCCTCCCAGGGAAGGATGGTCCCCCGAGCCAGGCCTGTTGCTCCACATTGGGGTCTCCTTGGACCAAGAGCCCAGGTGGAGAGCAGCTGGCCAGAGGTCAGGAAGTGGTCTGTCAACAGACAACCTCATTGGCCTCGCCCAGCAAGATGCCAGTCCTGGCTCTGTAGGGTTCAGCCCAGGCCAAGCTTATTGACTAACAAGCCCAGGTGGCCTCGTACTATGAACCCTGGAACATGGCAGGCAGTCAGCCAGGGGTCACCAGGAGGAGCCCACTGCCCTTCACACTCCTGCTCAGCTGCACCCTCCCACTGTCACTCACTTTTTCACTCACTTACTCATTCCATTCACTCTCATTCATTCATTCCTTCACTCACTATCTCATTTACTCACTTAGTGACTCACATATTCACTCACTCATTCACTCTGTCTCACTCATTCACTTATATACTCATACATTCAGTCATTCACTCATTAACTCACTCATTCACTCTCTGACTTGCTCATTCACTCATTGACTCACTCACTCCTCACTCATTCACTCATTTACACACACTCACATTTACTCACTCAGTCATTCACTCATTTACTTATACACATTTACTCACTCACTTGTTCACTCATTCATTTTACACATTCATACATTCACTCATTCATCCATTCATTCACACATTCATTTGTTCACTCGCACACTCACATATTCAGTCATTCACTAACTCATTCACTCGCTCCAATAATTCACTCACTCATTCACTCTCTTACTCACTTATCAACTCATTCACTCACTCTTCACTCATTCACTTTTTCACTCTCATTCGCTCACTCATGCATTCACTCACATTTACTCACGCACACACTCATACATTTGGTCACTCACTTATTCCCTCTCTCATGTGAGTCGTTGACTCATTCACTCTCAGACTTGCTTATTCACTTACACACATTCACTCACTCGTTCATCCACTCACCACTCATCCCACTTTCTCAGCATTTATTGAGCAGAATGTACCAGGCACATTGCAAAGAGTCAATGAAAATAACTTTGCAAATGAATGAATTTTGATTTTTCCACAAAGGTTGCAAAAGTAAGAGCTGTAGTTCATGGATGTGAGGATGGGGTCATGCAGCAGCTGGCCAAGAAGGAAGCAGCTTGGAAAAATCCCTCAAAAAAGGCAGCATCTGCATGGAGCAACCCTGTGTGTGGCTCCGACACACTCAGGGGGTTGAGGAGTTTCAAAGCTATACGTGAACGAGACACAGCCAGGCACCAGGCAGGGAATGAGGTGAGAACCTGGAGAGGACCCTCCCGGGCGCCTCCTTGCTGGTGAGGGCCTGGCAGGGGTCTTGCCAGTTTTCCCCTGAAGACGGCTATCTCTGGGGGTAACTAACACAGCAAAAGGTGAGGAGCGAATGGATATTCTGACTCGAGTTTCCAGCCAGTGATTTTACCTTCGTAGCGCAAGTCTCCACAGACCCACAGGGCTTGGAACTGGCTGACATGTGGTGCTACCGAAACACTGGCTGGGAGGGACCCCAGCCTTCCTTCCTTCCTACCTTCCTTCATGGACCCTCCCCCTGTCACTTCACTTCCTTCCTTCCTCTAGAATCTCATCCCAGAGAATCTCACTAGTGGCATAATAATAATCATCACTCCGCTTGTGCTTCACAGGACAATGTGCCCAGCCAACAGGGCAACAACTGCCGCAGGCTCTGCTGTCCTCCTCTCCTGGGCCTGAACAGTCCTTTTCTTTATGTGGTTCAATTGACCTGTTCTCAGCCACCCACCCACTGGCAAGCCCATCCCTTCTATCATGGTATAGAGGACCTACTTTTTAGCAGGAAAATTAAAGAGAAGTATGGCTCTGTGGGGGTGAGGGACTCATGGGGGCCAAGTACCTGGGCGGCTGTAGTGTTGAGGTGAGCGTGAAGTCGGGGTGTAGCGCCCAAGGCTGACCGAGCCAGTGGAGCTGGGGCTGGAGGTCCGGCACTGCTTGTAGGAGCGATCATCCTGGTCCCCCTGGGAGGGAAGACATAGCTGTGGGTACCTGGACTGAGAGTGCTGCCCACCCCATCACCCTGCCCCCACCTGCAGCTGGTACCTGGGCTCCTGACCAGGTGGCAGAATCCCCTGCACCTATAAGCACCTGGGAGAGCACCCTCTGCCGCCTAGCAGGCCAGGTTTCCTTGGGGGTGGTCAGAGAACCTGGGTCCCCAGCTTCCCCAGTTTCCTCCTGCCCTGCCCTTTCCAGCATCCAGGGCTCCTTAGTGTACAGTGTGAGAATGACTGGGACTCTCCCAGGACTGATAGGGGTCCCTCATGCATAGTGGGGTACTCTAAGCGTGCTGGAAGCACATGAGGTAGGAAGGTGTCCCTCCCAGCCAGGAAGCCCCGTTCAATAAGACCCACAAGCACTGACAAGGCAGACCTCATCTAAGCAGGAACAAACAGCTATTTGGAGTGGTCAGAATGGGTGGCAGGTGGCATGAGATGGCATGGCACCCTGGCCTGGGGAGAGCAGGCTGAGGCTGCCCTGTTGCCACAGCTTGGCATGCTGACCTGGGTCATGACATGGCCGGGCCAGACCCCTGCTATGGGGAGGATGCTGCTTTGCCCTCGAGGCCAGCACTATGCTGAGCAATGGGGCTCCCATTCTGGCTCCCAGGCCCCCGACTCCCAGCCTCATGGCTCAGTGTTCCTAAAGCTTGTCTGTGCCCTGCCCATGTACTCTCAGGCCAGCCTCAAGACAAACGCCCACCTGTGCCTGCCCTGAGCCCTTTGGGACTATTCTACCCCACAGCCATGGGCATGCTCTCCAGGCCAGCCAGGGCCCTGCTGTCTTTTTCCTCTTCTACTCTGGATTCCCTCTGCACAGCCTTAGTGGCCACAAGCCCCCCAACATGTGTCCTGGCTCCCTGCCCAGCGTGTACTCGAGGCATAAGCCAGCCACCTGCACATTTGGTTGTCACATTTCTCTGCCCAGATGCTGCAAGGTATGTGGAGGTGGGATGTGGGATAGGATCTACCCCATAGAATAGCCGTCAGGACTAACACATGCCCTGTGTCCGTGGGGACAGATTAAGGAGGAAGTAGAGAGACGAGGGGCTCTACAGAAGGTTCTGGCTCTTCCAGGTTGTAAGGAGCAAGGGGAAGGCCTTGGCCTGAGAGGACAAGAAGGTAAGTTACCATAGGCCTCCACTCCTGAGGGCTGGATTGGGAAACCTGGCTGAGGGTAGGAAGCAGGCAGGTCCTGGTGAGGGTGCCTGAGAGCTCGGGGTCAGGGTGACCACCTCCGGTCCGGAAGCCTGCAGGTTGCCCATGGCTGTGCAGCCTCCCACTAACTAACCATGTGCACTTGTGTGTCCAGCCTGGGGTCATGGCCTGAGAGACGGAGCTTTGCAATGAGACCAGGCTCTTCCTTAGAGTGGGCTCTGTCTCCAGCAGACCCTTTGCCTCATCTGGAAGGGTGTGGGAATGGAGCACACATCCCTCCCTCTGGGCTTCCTGTACAGGTACATGAGGAGATACAAACATGCCAGTTTCTAGCCCCACATGGCAAAGGTCACTTGTACCTAGGAATCACTACTTTAGCTTTGGTAACCATAGCTGCAGCCCTGCTCTCCAGGGCCTGGTGTGGGAGGCCAGGCGGCCCAGTGGGGTGAGCATAGGCTCTGATCCACAGCCAGTCTGGAACCTTCCTTCGCTTCAGAGCTGTGACCCTGGAGACGTTATTAGACTTGTCTGTGCCTTAGGTTTTCTGAGAAAAAAATCATAGAACTTACCTTAATATGTACAAAATACTACACTAGTGCTGAGCACAGAGAAGGTGCTCAATGTGGCTGTGTCCTGGTTCTTTATTCCTGGCCACAACACTATCCCTGTACCGGGGTGGGGACATCATGTTCCATAGATACCTGATGCTCTGTGCCACTGATTAATTTTGAGAAAGAAAAAGGAACTGGATGGCAAGTAACAGAGGCTACTGGTCAGGGAAACATGGTTTGAATGTCCATTCTCAAGGGCCATGGGCCACTCCGAGGGGCAGGAAGAGGTCCCCAGCTTGTGCTGCCTCCTGACTCTTCCTTGGAAGAAGCTGTGACCCAGAGCACCTGCTCAGCGGGGCTGTGTCCCAGGCATGCACATTCGAGGGCTGGCAGACACACGAAGGAAGCATGCAGATGAGATGGGATTGTAAAAATAACCAAAACGCAGGTGGGCAGCCCCAACCACGGAGGGCCAGGGGCCCGAGAGGCCCTCCTAGGATGCATGGGGTGGTTATCTTTACAACCTGGGTGGCAGCATGAGAGGCAGGGCAGACAGAGGGCGAGAGGTTACCTCAGTCGGCGTTGGAGAGAGCAACTGAGGGGACTGTGGACACAACACACGAAGTGGCCTGTTAGTCTGTGGCATCAGGCAGTTGTGGGAGAAGGGAGAGTTTAGTAACTGGCCAAAGACACTGGGCACAGTGTTCACACAGGGAGACCTGACTGTCCAAACGGGAGAAAAACCCAACTACAAGGGACAAAAACAGGACCCCCAAATCACCTTCTTGGAGAAGTATGGTCTCAGGCACCCAGAGCAAGAGGTCCTCAGGAAACCCATTCCATGTCACTGAGCCCGTCTCCACCCTGGCCTCCCCCATGCCCTGCCTCTTGTCCTCTAAGACATATCGGTTCCCAAGGAAGGTGCTTGGTTCAGGCCTTGGGGAGCATAGCCTACAAGCCCCTCACCTGGGTGTGCTCTGGACAAGAGAAAAAAGGGGGCCCAGCATCAAGAGGGGACCCCACTTGGGGACCTCAGGGCTTGGGGTTATGCCTGGTACCTCCCATTATGGGGGCAAGCACCACCCATCCCCTGAAAATGTGTGGCCAAGACTCGGTGAGGCAGTGTGGAGGCAGAGGGGCCTGGAACAAGGCGTCACCCTTGTGGGGTGGGCAGGTATTGGGGAGAGAGCATGTGCCCCACGCAGCGGTGGAAGGAGCCCCATCCCTGGATTGTACTGTTACCATGCCAGCTGCTGGGCTCTCTGGGAGGCTACAGGCTGCCCTGCACACAGCACCCTCTGGCATTGGAAGGCCTTGGGGAAGTGATGGGCCTTAGGGGTGAAACTCACTTGGACTGTCCTCAGGCACTGGTATTGGGGGGCCTCAGAGTTAGCACACCTAACCCAAGACCCTAGGTACTGTCCACCTGCTGAGGCGGGCCCCTTAGGGACAGCTTTCCCAGCTGAGGATAGGGTCCTAAACACCAGGTGCACTTTGTGGAAGAGCAGAGAGGCCAACCCAGGTGCCAGGGAGAGGGAGGAGGATTCCTGAGTCACACACACAGCCCTCCCTCCCTTCCGCTCCCTGCCATGGTGGCAGGCCCTGGGTCGGGAATCATCTGTGCTCACTCATATCAAGTCGTGTGAGCAGGGCTGAGTGTGACAGCAGTCCACACCCAGCACTTCTGCACGCACTCGCGGCCCCCACGTGCTCTGCCAGCTCACACAGGTGCACACTTCATGCTGCGTTTGCCTGACGCCCCAGAGCTGCGGGAGGTGGGGGCCTGAACTAGCTCTCTAGACTTCCCCACATCTTCTGGGAAGTGAACAGTTAAGGAAACAGCCAGCACACCACGTGGCCTTTGGGGGAAGAAAGGACTGGATGTGGGTGTCGGCTCTGCTGCTTACTGGCTTCGGCACCAAGCCACGTTGCTGGAGCTCCCTGACTTGCTCCTGGGCCCAGTCTGGGCGAGACTGATGCTGGGTGGTGGAAGCCTGTGGTGGGTGGGTGCAGACAGGCCGCCTCCTGCACCCCACCAGCCTGTCCCAGCGTGAATGGTGCTTGCTGCTCCCACCCATGGGGCACCTGCTAGCCCTGAGCTCTTCTTCCCCTCCTGCTTGGCCCTTGGGCTCTGTCAGCAGGGCCAGGCTGGGCGCACTCTGCATCAGCCACATCGAGCTGCTGAAGTCTCAAAATAAGGAGATCCAAGGGAAAAGTATTTGAAAGAACTGAGTTTTCCTGCCCAGGGGCACCCCTGTACCCAGGTCGCCCACACGCCAACAGCTGAGGAAAGACGACTCTTCCACTCAGGCAGCCACAGTGACACAAAACTCAAAGTCACAAAAAGAAAAGTGGAAAACCAACAATGAATTCTACATTAAATGGAGAAGAGCAGCTGTGACGTCACCAAGTAATAAAATACACTGTCGGCAGGAACACCAGGAAATCACCTGTGGTCCAAACAGGTGGTCAGGTTGGCTAAAGGAATCCATGGGCCACCACAGTGAGAGTGGGGGCAACCTAGAAAGTCTGTGCAATGGAGAACGGACGCATTTCATGCATGGGGAAATAACCCAATACTTAAGAAAATTAAGAGATTTTAACTGAGTTTCTATCATTTTTCCTAAAACCCAGCATGCTTCCTACTTTCTGCTCCATTTAATGAGTCTTTCCAGACTCACTCCTTCAGCAAGGGGCCAGAGCACACTGAGAACTACTTAAATAGGACGTGCACAAGGTTATCTGAAGGATTGAGCATAGCAGGAGAGCAGTGGAGCAGAAGTAGGCTGTGTCCAAGTGGTCAGCACTTGGCATGCAGGAGCCTGGGCAGCATAGGCAGGGCCGTACCTCACCGCAGCTCTGCCTGTCCCCCACGGAGTGGCTGATGTAGGGTGAATAGGAGATCATGTCGGGGCGGTCGATGTCATAGATGGCCTTGTTTTTAGGAAGGGCAGCCAAGTCCCTGTAGTCAAGGATCTCACTGCCAAGCTTTGCCTGAGAGAAAGAGCAGAGGGAGGGCGACAGTCAGACTCCATCCTGCAGGGCAGTGGCCCCCAATGCAGACCAGGGCCTGGGAATACCCCAGATCTGGCAAAAGCACAGGGGAGTCCCCAGAGCAGGAGGGAGCCTGGGTCCCAGAGGCCCAGCCATGGAAGAGCCATGTGGCCTTGAGGAAGCCTCAGTTTCTTCTGTACGTAGTGGGGAAAATGATCACAGGGCAGCAAGTGAGGGCAAAGAGGTGAATGTGTGACAGAAGACAGTGGGACTCACACACAGGTACGGGCATGTGTCTGTACATCTTCATATAGTGCAGAGACACGTACATGCCCGCACCCATGTGGATTAACCGTCCTGCAGTATTTGCGGGGGTTCTGTCCCAGGATTCCCCCAGATATCATAATCCATGGGTACTCAGGTCCCTGACACAAAGTGGTGTAACGTTTGCATGTAACCTGCACCCACTGTCCCATATAATTTAAATACAGTGTCACCCCTAGGAAGAGCTTTAGGAAGGTTCTCAACCTTCCTAATGCCGCAATGTATATTCATTGTTAAAAAGGGGTCGCAACCCACAGGTTGAGAACCACTGCTCTAGAGGACTTACACTACCTAATAGTTAAAGATAAATATTGATATGCTGTATTATTTTATTCATATTTTTATTGTTTTTTCCAGAATATTTTCAATCTGACGTTGGTTGAATCCATCAATCCATGGATGTGAAACTCATGGATACAGAGGGAGATGCACACGCATGCACATACATGTATACATGTATAGTAACACACATGTGCACCATCTGCACACACATATACACCTGCACAGAGAACATGCCTGTCTCACACTGTGGGGACACAGACACTGACACCTTACATACCACTGCCTCACATGCCAGCACACACGTGCACACCCATACTCAGGCGTCTGTACACACCCACGCACGGACACAGGTGCTCACACATACTCACAGCACACTTCCTTACTGGCACACACTTGCATGTACTACTCACCCCACACACAGCACACACAGCGCCTGAGCCTGCCCAGCGAGCACGCATTTATGTGCATTCCCACAGGCCCAAGGACGGCTGCTCGGAGTGTTTCACACTGCCCAGGGACGGCTGCTCTGAGTGTGTGCATGCACGCGGGTGTGGGTGTATATGAAGACGCATATATACGTTTTCAGGCTGTACAGGAGTCTCACTGCTGTCTCAGAACTCACCTCTTTGACACCACAGCTGTCCTGTGATCATCTCCACTTCACTGAGGCTTCCTCAAGGCTACAGGTTTGAACACACACACTCATGGCATTTCTGAGCACTCACAGGGTCATACACCCTGGGCAAAGTGCCAGACATTTGACAGGCGGGCGGGTTCACCACCTGAGTGGGGCTCAGGATCACATCTGTCTCTCCTCCTCTGGCCCACAGAGGGCGCTCACTCGTGCTTGCTGAGCATTGCTCAGGAGAGGTTCACCTGGTGGGCGAGGTGCGCTGCTCTGTGTCCTTCCCCCTGTTACCCCACATATCACATGCTCTGTCGTCCTGCCTGTCCCTGGGGCATTTTCCTGCCCCTGGTGGCTGTGTTGCCTACACTTCTACATCAGCCCCTGCAGGCCTCCCCTGCCAGAAATTCCTCTAACAAAACGTTCTGACAATAGCAGCAGCCACTGTGAGCTCTTGACCCTGAGATAAGTGCTAATCTATGCCCTTTGTTTGCTTACAAATCACCACAATAAGCCCATGAAGGGAACACTGGCAGTAACTCCTCTCTTACTACAGATGTAGAAATCAGAGCCCAGAGGAGCTGAGTAACTTGCCCAGAGTCACACAGCCAGGGAGGTGTAGGGCAGGAGGTGCCCAGGCTGACTCTAGCACCCATGCTGCCACCATCCTACTCCTTGATCCAGGTCCCACTTCCTGTAGAATGTCTCACTCCTGCTGTAGCACACGGCTCCCCGGCTGAAACCTTCCAGGAACACCCTCCTTGGCTGGACAATGCAAGTCCTCACCAAGGCCCCCAGACACAGCCTTCATGTTCCCAGCTTGTTCACCCTATGGTGTCTCCTCCCAGTGCCCCCAATGTGCCAGGCTTAGCCCCCCACTTGTTTTCCTGTATCCTCCAGTGTCTCACAGCCCCTGGTCCACCTCCTCCAGGAAGCTTTCCCTGACCACTAGGCTTCAGGGCTTCCTTGAAACATTGGGCCTTTTGTGAATAGGACCCCTAGCTGCCTTTTTGGAGACCCAGGCAGGGTTCAAAACCTGGGATCAAATTCTGAGCATACCATTTAGAACCATGATGATCTATCTCTTGTTGGAATCTTTTAGCTGCTAATCTCTGCCTTCAGGAGAATCCTAACTTAGGCCCTTGCATGATCTGGTCCTTGTTTAACTGCTTATCACTGCCACTCGCCATAATAAACTCCCTACAGGTCCCAATCACTCAGCGCCTGAGGGCTTTGCCCAGGCTGTTCCCTTCCTGGGATGTGCCCTTCCAAGCCCTCCTTCCCTGGCTTATCCTCCAGCCCTTTCAGGCTCAGCTGAGGATTCTCTCCTCTAGGGTACCTTCCCTGGAGCCTCCTCCTCATCTGGGTTAAATTTCTTTCCTTTAAGCAAAGATGCTTTTCTATGTCTCCCCTGCAGGGCCACAAATCATTACTGAGTTCCTCTCTCTAACTTTGAACTTGACAGCAGACTTGTCAATTGAAGAGTCAACCAAGCATTTGCAGAAGTTGGGTAAACTCTCAGGGCCTTCCTTCTGAGAGTGAGGGTCCTGGAGTGAAATTTCACAGGTCCCCATCCTCCCTTTCCCACTTCCATCCCCTCTCAGGAGTGATGATCAGCAGTGTTGGCCTGTCCCGCCAGCTTTCTCAGCCCAGCCCCTGACAGCAGCATGCAGGGATGCCACCAGCCTTCATGCCCACCCACCCGTCCCCAGCAGTTTGCTAAGTGGCCTTGTAGATCTATTTCCTCCCATGCCAAGTCCTTGAGTAGTTGCCATGACAACAGGCTAAGCTCTCTAATTGGCAGAAGGCCACGGGGGTGTGGGGGGAAATGCACCAGAGTTTTCTCTATTTTTTTCCTTCTCATATTCCGTCCAACACAATAAATAATAATATGGCCACATGTGATGTTATCATTACAATAGAATCCAGTCAATAATAATCTATAATGTAATAGTGCTGCTTTTATAGTGTGCATGGTGAAAAAAAGGTTACAAACTAATATGTTCAAAATGACCTCATGTTGTTAAAAAAATCACACACACGTACAGAGAAAAGAGACTCAAAGGCTGCACTGCATAGCATCAGTGGCGGGTGCTCTGGCTGGCGGGATAATAAATAGTATTAATTTTCTCCTTTGTGCTGATCACGATTTTTTCAAAGAAAAAATGCAGACTGCTTTTGTAATGGAAAAAAAAGCAGCAAAACATTATTTCAAAAGCCCATAATCTATTGAGCTCCTACTGTGTGTGTATTTTGCCTGATGCCAACATGAACAAGGCACAACCTCTGAGGGCAGCATGGAGTGGGCCCCTCCTGAGGCCACAGTGTGCCTAGCCCCGCGCAGGTGCACACTCAGTTGGTGCAGAAGTTTCTCAATTACCAGTATCCCACCTTGCTCCTGGCATGCATCCCACCTGAAAGCTGGGCACAGCATCTGCCCCATCCCTCCCATGGGCCAGAAGCCCCCTGAGAATAGGGACACCACCTGACCTGACCACAGCTGGGTTCCCAGGTCCCAGCCCGGGGCTTGGTTCTGGGCTGTGCTCATAACTATCTGATGCAAGAAGAAAGGACCCACTATCTCTGTTTTCAGCACTGGACAGTAGGGTCCCCTGGAGAAAACCCAATCTTTGGGGTCACAGAGACTGGGGTTCAAAGCCCCGCTCTGACACTTCCTATCTCATGGCCACAGGGTCACTACAATTCCTAATCCCTTGGCAAATGCCAATTTGCTTTTTTTTTTTTTTTTTTTTGAGACAGAGCCTCAAGCTATCCCCCTGGGTAGAGTGCCGTGGCATCATGCTCACAGCAACCTCCAACTCCTGGGCTCAAGTGAGTCTCCTGCCTCAGCCTCCCAAGTAGCTGGGACTACAGGCGCCCGCTACAACGCCTGGCCATTTTTTGGTTGCAGCCATCATTGTTGTTTGGCGGGCCTGGGCTGG